>JAPQRP010000010.1:27264817-27275361 GCA_037367295.1 Apogon hyalosoma
AAACAGTGCTTTTATTCATTCCACGTTTTCTTTTCTGTCTGTTTTAGTCACATGATACACACAGGAGTTAGTATTTGATTACATAACCACTGTTTTTGATGACTTTTGACAGTCTAATGATTTTTTCCACGACTGTATGTATGTCTTATGTTTGTGCCGGTGCTATACGTTGTGTTTTTACGGCTATTCTAACACCATTTCACCAAGTTACACATGTTGACATAATGAGCAACGAGATACAGAGCCTACTAATCTGGGAAATGTAACTCAAATAAAACTTTTTTGTGTTAAAAACTACAAAATGCATGAATTTATCCTTTTTAAACTTGCAGCACTTAACTGTAGAAGCGCATTAGGTACAGTAAATGATGTGTGGTACTTTTAGAAGATTAACAATGCAATATAAATCAGGTTTTTTTTATGTTGCTACAGTCCTAAACTTTACATTCTGCACAGGTAAACCATTATTCTGTACAGTCTGTATTTAAGACGTGGGCTGTACAGTGTAACAGAGTTGTCTTTACAGGATAAAAGGGTCAGTTACACCAAAATGCCTCAGAGTTCCGTCAAAGTGTCTTTTCTTTTCTCGTTGACCTGTCATGACTGATGCGGAGCTCAGTTCAAAGTGAAACCAGGGAGGGCCACCCGCATCTGCATAACAATCGCCTCATTTGGCAACTCGTTTCCACTTGAAAATAACCGATGAATCTACAATTGTCCTGCAAATGTTTAGTGCAGGAAGAAGAAAAGAAGGGAGAGGAGGTGGTATCCGGAGAAAAAAAAACACAAAAAAAACAGCTAACATCATCACGATCACTTCCTGAAAGAATAATTAAAATAAAACTAAACGCGCGGCTGCTCGTCAGCGATTACGCACGGAATTTACGCACGGAATTTACGCACGGCGCCGTCCAAGAAACCGCAGCGAACAGCCCGCGGACGTGGACTCTTACCGTACCGGTTTGTGCAGGAACATGGTCCTCAGCGGGGGCGAGCCTAGTCCTGTGCTGTAGGTCTGAGAAGTGAATGATGCTGACTCCGAAAGCCGAGGACCACCGGAGAGGAGGAACCGTAGGGGAGAAGAGGACGCGGAGAGGGGGAGGTGACTGGAAGGAGCGCACCGGGCTCTTATTGGTGGGGGGTTGGAGGAGGGGTCTTAAGCTGGATGGGAGACCTACACAGAGGGCTGTCTCTCAAACTTCAGTAAAAAAATAAAATAAAATAAAATAAAATAAAATAAATAAATAAAAAAATCAAAACCCTCAGGATTGTTCTGCTTATTGATCAATATATTTCGTTTATTATTTTATTTAACTTCATTTAAACACAAAGTCCCACTGAGATTAGAAATCTCTTTTGCAAGTGAGGTAGCATATGAAGGTAGATTTGTTTCTTTATTGCTTTAACAAAAAAATATTTTCAATAAAAAATAATATTTTCAATTAAAAAAAAACTTCAGTCAAAAAAAACCCAAAACAAAACAAAAAAAAAAAAAACCCTTTTCAATCAAAGAAAAAAATGTTCAAATGCAATTTTTTGGATCTCAATTTTTTTTTTTATTTTTATTTTTTTGCATTCAAACATTTTTTCTTTGATCGAAAATATTTTGTTTTATTGAAGTTTTTTTTTTTTGGTTGAAAATATATTTTTTTATTTTATTTTATTTTTTTTTGTTAAAGCAATAAATAAACAAATCCACCTTCATAGGAGCAGCCATACAAGGTCAAAACTATATAAAACACATACACGATCAGTGTTGTGCAACTTACTTTCAAACTGTAATACATTACAGATTACTTGTTACTGTTATTTTAAAGTAATTCTTTACCTCAAAATATCTCTGTCTCAGAATTGTAATGTGTTAGAGGGTTCGTAATGAGCATACGTCCATGCGGCCAGTGGACTGTCTTCTGCCGTCTTCACCCACTGACTGAACACCAACAGGAAACAGAACTTTACACACAGTTTTTATTCCTTATGGTCTCACGGTCTTGATGTTTTGTTTTGTTTTTTTTTTCTTTTCCCCAACATAAATAGTAAAGTGTAATTGCATATATACTCAGGATGGATATTTTAATTGCTTTTTTGGGTCAAATAATCAAGAACAATAATATTTTTTTTTAAAAACTGACCAACCGGGGTCGGATAAACCACATGTGTAACACTTTAAAAACACTTTTTCATACTTAACATAAACAAGTCTCAGTCTGAAACGGAGCTGTAAACATGACTTTTACATCTTACAAACATAACAATTAAATAAATAAAACTTAAAAATTGACTCATAAATAAATAGTCGACCATGGTTACTGTTTGGACTAATCGATTATTCAAGCACCTCCCTGATATATTCAGAGGTTTATTCATATGTATGTAGTAGATTTACAAAAATTGACACTAGCAGGAATCTGAAAACTTGATGCGTTCTAATGTGCAGACAGTGATTTAATTCTCTCTTTCATTAATTAACCCTTTCATGCATGACGTCCACATTTATGGACACACAGTTGGAAGCTCACTTTCCAAAAATTGTTATAAAGGTAATATTCTCCAAACCACATGGGGGCAGTGTCTATAAACCCGAAAGAACACAATGAAAAAAAGGATCATCTTAGTTTTAGAATTCGGACCGCTCTGTGATGTCATAAAGTTAACCTCCAAAGACCCCACTATAGGTTTACTGTCCACGTTTGAGGACAAGAGTTTCACAGCTTTATACAAAAAAAAACCAAACTAAACTAAAAAAAAAAAACTGTCCACTGCAAAGGACACTCCATTTAAAAAAAAAAAAAAAAGCATCTGAAAAAACTGCTGCATCATGTTTCCAATACAGGCAATTACTTCCCAGGGTCTCAGGAGGTTAAATATCTTCTTAATAAAACCATAAATTAAAAAAAAAAAAAATCTAAATGCCTTTCAACTTAAGCCTAATTTTGAGGAATAAAATAAATCTAAAAAAATCTAGATACTTTTTTTTTTGTTAAAAAAAAAAGTCTCAAAACAAAATTTCACATTTTAACCCAAAACTGTACCTTAAAATCTAAATCTTTTGACTTAATTTTTCTGACATTAAGTAAAGTTTCACTTCTTTTCATCTTCAGGAAAGATTTTATTTGTAGGCCAGTACAACCTGTATATTTTTATTGATAATCAATCAAATAGTAAAATATTCCACTAAAATCACAATAAGAATTTTCGCCACATTTTCCAGCCTTAACATACACTTATGTTAGAGCCTTTTTGTTATTTCTGAAGGAAAATATTGTCCAATTTCAGTTGCCAGCCTTCACTCTTATAATATTCACACAGATCTGAACGTAAAAGAATATATTCAGATGTGACATTTGGATCCTAACTATATTTTTTCTCACCAACTGAAACAGACTTTGACGTTTATTTGCATAACACAATGCATGAGATTATTTAAACACTATCTCTGCGCGTCACAACTCATTAAATTGATAGAAAATGTTCTTAATTTGCAGTTTGTTTAACAAGAACCAACAGGTTATTTCTTACCATATGCTTGAATGGTCTGTAAGACAAAACCAGCTTTAACCGTCTGAATCCCAGCTCGTATCCCCGTGTGGTTATCTTACTGTGGCAGATTAAATTCTGCATGTTCTTATTGTTCCAAAACCATATAATTAGACTGAAGACGCGGTGCCAGAGTAAACCCGCTGTACATGCCTTCGTGGAAAACGAATTGAATCTAGTTAAAACATTCGCAAATACAAAAAGCGTCTTTAATGAGAGACGGCTGAAAACAAAGTATTAAAAAACAGACCGTATTACTTGAGTTTCAGTCGTATATTACGGTGGAATTCAGAGGAAATGTCATTTACAGGCTGTTAAAGACTACAGGGGCCCAGTCCAGACCCAAGGGTTCACACCACGATCAATCACGTTTCCCCCTCAGAAGCCACTCGGTCAACGTTGGGATTGAGTTGTGGGGATGAGGCGCACCAGAGTGGTGTCTGCGCCGAGGGGGGGGTGGAGGTATAAGGTCAGGCAGGAGGACTGTGTGAGCCTGTTTGTGGAGAGAGGTGTGTGTGTGGTTGCATGCCTCCGACAGCCTGGAAGCGGTCTTAAGAGTCCAGGAGCCTCTCCAGGGTCGGCCTTTATGACCCTGCAGCCTCAGGCCACATCCACGTGTACGTAAAACAGCACTGGATGAACATGATCGACATCCAGAATGAGTGTTTACTTTCAGACATAACCTCTGATATCAAGAAAGAAAACTGAGATGAGACTCGAGAACTTCATGGCACCGACTGATGCAAATATTGAAAAGTATTAAAAAAAAAAAAATGATGCAAGTATCGAAAAATCTGGTATTGTTACGTATTTGATGATACAAAACCTCGGGGTGTATATAGTCAATCTCATCACTGAGCCCATTTTCATTTAAGATTCAGGAATGTTTGTCATTATCTGTACACACATAATTTAAGCAGGTAGGTCTCAACTAATGAAATCCGACAATGGACTGAAACATCAAAACCAGGGTTTTTCGATTATCACAAATCCTGTAGTGCATATAAATGCATTAGATCTATTTATTATAATTACCAGATTTTTATGGTTATGTAAACAGACTCAGTGTCAGTACATGTGGCGATCGCTAATAACTGGCCACTTTATTAGGTGCACCCTCGTAGTTCTGGGTGTACCTAATAAATTGGCCAGTGCAGTCCATCAGTCTTTCAGGCGGTTCTTCTAGATTCAACCGGAGTTGTTTCGCTCTTTCTTCAAAAGACCGAAACATGTCCAGTTGAACCTAGAAGAACGATGACCGATGGCAAATGAGAATCTACGCAGACATGTAGTCCTTCTGTTTTAATATCCGATGTGTTGTGAGTTCAGAGATGCTCCTCTACGTACCTCAGTTGTAACCAGTGGTTGTTTGAGTTACTGTCAGTTAATCTGGACGTCCTCCTCTGACCTCTAGCATCAACAACTGCTGCTCTGGGTATTTTTTTTGTACGACTGGACCAGCTGTAAACCTAGAGATGGTCGTGTGTAAAAGTCCCAGTAGATCAGCAGTTTCTTAAATACTCAAACCAACAACCATGTGACGTTTAAAGTCATTTTTCCTCCTCAGTCTGATGCTTGGTTTTAACTTCGGCCGATCACCTTGACCATGTCTACGTGTCTAAATGCATGGATTTGCCGCCGTGTTATTGGTTTATTAGATACGTGCGTTAAGATGCAGTTGAAGAGGTGTATGTTAAATGTGAGCAGTGAGTGTTTTTGTTCATATTGTTAAAACCTGCTAGTTCCTGATTCATTTTTCCACAGGCTGCTTCATTCTTGTGCACTCACTTTGGAAATCTACTGTATTCACATCTAATTACTCACAATACAAACACCATGAGCAGACATTTTAGAGTCACTGTCTTTTGTCGTTATCTTTTCCACATTCAACTAAAGGAAAAGTGTGTTTTACTGCTGTGGCTGAGTGTGTGTGTGTTTTATACATTATTAATGAAATCACATTGACAGGACTTCAGATCATTGTAAACAGTTTATTTTTGTCTTGTAAAATTTTTTGACTTTATAAAAACATCTGGACTGTAACATGTTATGCACTTTTTTTGTTACAATAGGAAACTGGTATACATATATATATAAAAAAAAAAAAAAAGGATTGTTTAGAAACCGTAACTAAATCCGAAGCTGCAGTAAAAAAGGTCATTGAATGACAGCCGGGATTATTCAACTAGTAAATTACCTGAATAGCAACTCGACTTTAATGAAGTAGTCAGTAGTTGAATGACCAATAGTAGAATTTATCTGTACTGCAGCTTTGAGTGGAGACGAAAAGGACAGAAACTTCTGCAATTCAGAATCTGGATTTAATTAACTATGAGTCTGTGTCGTGTTTTCTTCTGTAGAGGGTCACAACGAATCAAGAGAGGACAGAAGACGCCGATCAGGAGGTGAAATCACGACTGGATCAGTGTTTCCAACGGGTTCTGTGTCCGTCCGTCCAAACTACAATGAGTTTAGAGACTAATTCAGGGTCGTGTTTTCAAAAGTCTCCTGAAACACAGCAAAAGTTGTGCGTTTCAGACATGATCTCAGTTCCACGTGTCGGCTCACGTGTTGGACGTACTCCTAAAGATGTGCGGAAACTTTCTAAATCCCAGTTCAGAGCAAAGATGAACTGAAAACCTGACAGTTCTCACTGATGAAGCACCATTTTAAGAGCAGATTTTTTGTAGCCGTCTATAATTTATGGCGCTTTAAAATATCGATGAGGACACTGACTTACTTGCTACAGCTGCATTTCTACTATTGATGAAACAGAAAAAGTGCTCTCTTTGTCTGTTCCTGGAGTAGATCTGTTGTTATGTGGAGTTGGCGTCACCTCAAACCCCCTCGCTGGCGACAGAAAACATACTCTACCTTCCAAAACCTACCAGCGATGATTTGAGTAGCTGAGTCAGAGCCAACGGCGTAAACCGGCCCGATTGGACCTGAGCCAGTTCACGTCGGCGCAGCCTTTCTCTGGTCTGAACTGGGCCTAAAAGAACCGAATCGAGCAGAGTGAGGTCTTCCAGAATGTGCACAACCCGCACACCACGTGGTTTCATCTGCAGGCGGACCGGAACAGAGTCGGTCCACCTGGATCCGTTTCAGCAGCAGCTTCAGTCGAACATCACATCCACAGCTGTGTCACCAACTCTGAAACAGCTACTAACTAATTCGTATTTACAGCTGAAACTCCAACACGACTCATCTCGACATACTCACAGGGACGTAAGCCTGCGTCTGCACACTGACCGTATCCACATGACCCTAACCTCCGTCCAGGTGTTCAGTCGGAGAGCGAGGGCGAGCGCAGGGATCGTCCGCTGGCGGGGCTGTTGCTGTAGGCGTGGGAGTTGTCCCTGTCTCTGTCCTTCTCCTTGTCTTTACTTTCATGTTTGTGCTTGTGTTTGTGCTTATGCTTGTGCTTCTTCTTCTTCTTCTTGTGTTCGTGGTGGTGGTGGTGATGGTGGTGGCCGTGTTCGCCTCCGTGTTTAGAAGACGAGGACGTGGATTCTTTGGAGAAAACCGGCGCCGGCGTAGCTGGCAATGAGAGCATGGACTGTTCGACGGACGGAGGCTCTTTTCCTATTAAAAAAAAAAAAAAAAAAAGAAAAAGAACAAGGAACGGTGTGTTAGAACTAATGTGTTAATTTTTGTGATTCACCTTAAATATTTACATGAATCCATCTGTTTTTTTCTCTTGTGACAGCTGATCTTTGTTTTGAAGCTGCGTTATTATTCTAACTACATTTCTGAGTGTCTTGGCGCTAACATGACTGTTTTCTGAATCAAACAGCTTTTTAGCAGGAGCCTTCTTCCACTGATCAGGTACTGACGTAATGTCTGCACAAGCTACAATGCCCAAAGCATTTCTGAAACTCAGCACAGCATCCGTAACTGTCTGAATGTGGTGGAAAAGTTTAGTTTGGTTTATTTCTCAGGGACAGTGTACAAAAGGAATTCATCTGTAAGTTGTGTTGCCCCAGATGTAGCTACGAACAAGCTAATTTCCATCTGTTTAATCATAAAGGGACAATCATTCTGAACACTCAACACTACTTATTTTTTCCGCATTTTTTGGACACTTTGCTGAAATTCTGAAACGCCTGAACACGAGACACATTTTTTTTTTTTTATTGTTAATTATCATTTATATTATAAAATGTGTCCTCCCAAACTGACATTTGATTTTTAACAGCCTCGATGTTTTGTAAATCATATAGAAGTTCAACACAAAAGCCTGGATGTGGGTCTTATTTATGTTTGTGCAGATAAGACGTGGCCAGTTTTTATGGCCTTGATAATTTTACAGTAAATCTGTTGTTTACGGGAGAGATCTGGACTTAAAGACACTTCAGTTTTTCATTCATTCTGTGATTTTACATTATTACAAACTTCACTCTTTATAAGAAAAGCATCACAGCAGCAAAACCCACTGGCAGGTCTACTATGAAGAGGTCTGTATTTTTCTTGAGTGGGACATGAATCTGAGCGTCTGTGTGTTTTTACCCGGAGTTGAAGGTCTCTCTAACAAGTTGAGATGATGGTGAATGAAGGCCTGACTGTCGTGAACAGTCTCCATATCAATGTCTTCGTCCTCCATTGTGTTGAACTGAAACAAAATACAAATGACATTAATTCCACATGAAATTCACATTCTGTGACCCGGTGTTAGTTTTGTCAGAAGAAAGTAGTAGAAATGATTTGGTGGCAACATAGTTTTCATAATATGCTGTACAGATCTTGTTGCCTGGTGTCGTATGTTAATGGCAATGTTAACCTTTATGATACATGCACAAAGCATCTTGAAATTTTGTATATTGTACATTAAATTAGTGTAAGACTTCAGCAGAACAAAGGCTGAAGTGAGCCTTTCTGCAACTGCAGGAGCTAAACAATATTCACAGTGAAATCATACTGTCTGTTGTTGAACACACCTCAAGTATCTTTAGAATAAATAACTACTACTACTGATGTTTAATACTACTGTCACTGACAATTTGCATTATTTGGTAAAAAAGTTGTTTTCCAATTATTGTGGAAAGGTTTTTTCAATTTGATCTGATCAGCTTTAAAGAAAATATCAAAATATACACAGAAAGTAGCAACTTTCACTTCTCTACTTAATTTCACTGAATCAAAACCTTTTAATTGCAGCATTCTGCAATTGTATAACAGTACAACCTGATACTATGAATACAATTTGCTTAACTGTGCAGCTCTAAAATGTGACAAATCTTAAGCTATTCTTTATGGCATTAGAAATGTAGAAAATGTAGCTAAAATTAGACTAAAATACCAGATTCAATATGTGTTAATGTTAAGATAATATTTGAGCTTTGTTGACCACAAATGAACTTGACTAACAGTAACAACCTGTGAGTAAAACTACAGTAAAGTACATTTAGACAAAAGGCTAAAACTCAAACTCAAGGTATGGGGTGTGAACAGTCGGACGAGTCTTTTACCCTGATCTTGTATCGTCCTCCTCTTGTGTCGTCTTCCTGCGGCTGTAGTACTTGTCCTGGCTCTGGGGGGGAGCCCAGGGGGGTGTCGGCCTTCCTCTTCAGGCCCTGGGGGGGCTGGCCCACACCACACACCCCCAATGAGACCGGGTCTGGCTCTTCATCCACCTGATGAGAAATGAACACTTAATGTGACTTAATCTTATTGTCAGAGTCATTATAACTGTAAGAGGGGTCCTACAGTTTAAGGCATGTTAGATTTGAGGTTTTTTTTAGATTCACTGATGCCACTTGTAATTAAATTAAGGAGCAGTTTTATCGTAAACAAAACAGAAGGAAAAAGGCATCATTTACTTAACAAATAGAGCCAATTTATCTTGAATCTGCACAAAACACACTGCCTTCAACGTATTCTCTGGCCATGCTTTCATTTTTCATGCAAAATCTTGGTTAACTAATCATTATTCAGTGACTTTGCACCTGTTACAGTAGAAAATGTGTCTGCTCTGAGCATCCTGACTGTAAACAGTGTTCTTGGTTTTTCCATCTTAATCCACATGACATTAATGTGAGAGGAAAATTCATACATTTTAAATGGGCAGAAGGAAGTGATCCATTAAATCCATCTTCTGGTGTCTTTACATTTTTATTGTTTCAGTTAAGGCCTGATGTCTAGATTAATGATTTCAACACCTTTTTAAGATGGGAAACCTGTGTAAAAGCCAGGACGGTGGTCTACACAGTGATGTTGGTCTGGATACAACGGTGATGCAATGAGAATCGAGTGCAGCCGCAGCTACTGCTGGCAGCGCTCAAGAACCCAAAATTATACAGTTGTAATCAAAGATAATGGAGTTTTTATAAAGTAATGCTTTATGCGTGTCATCTGAGACTTTTAATGTAGAACCTGACATGAGAAAGTGAAGACCACCGAGCAGCTCCTGACTTACATCACCGTTGGCAAAAACTGATGAAACCTGAGCTGCTGAGTCATGCATTAAGTCTGGAACCAGTGTTTTGGGTTTCGTGTCAATCAAATGAGGACATTGTCTTGCATCTGTTTCCACTGTTTCGTTCACTGATGCATTCTGTGTTTATTTTCTGACATCCACGTGACTTACAGCTACGTAGCTCATGCCGACACCGTGGATGCCAATGCTGGCCGGTGTGTCCATGACGGCACCGACGCCCAGCTCCGGTTTGATGGTCGGGTTGAGAACGGCTTTTTTCTCCTTCAGGTTCAGCACGAGGCCCAGCTCCGGCAGAGGCAGGCAGGAAGGCCGGGTCAGACCGAACAGCGTGTAGTAGAGGTTCACGGCGTCGCAGCGGAGACGCCAGTCATGTGATGTACCTGAGGAAAGAAAGGCGCACTGAGGTTAAAGCTGTGATATGGTTGAAGAGTTAACACTGTAGGAGCCCGTGTTTTTGTTTTTTTTTTTTTCTTAATATTCAATTTTGATATCAAGTGCCTCACAGCAAGAAGGTCCTGGGTTCGATTCCAACACCAGTCGGTGGGACCTTTCTGTGTGGAGTTTGCATGTT
>JAPQRP010000010.1:27293619-27311701 GCA_037367295.1 Apogon hyalosoma
CAGATATTGATGTAAGAACTGAAGTGATTTGGGTTATTATCAAGAAAACATGGAAAATGGATAGATATCAGCTCTGATATTCAACTACTATGAGCTACTTTTTGTTGTTATCATTATATTTGTCCAAAAAAATGTACCTTTAGTTGGACCAGACATTAAAATGAACAAGAAACTCAAGAAAACAAGGGTGGTTTAATATTTTTTCCCCCGACTGTATATCTATGAAACTCTATGTATATCTATGGACTCCAGTCACAACAAAAACAGTACATTTATGTTTGATAAATAAATAAATATTGCATTATTGCAAAAACAGAGGATTTTGAATGAACTGCAGAGGACAAACTGTTCAAATGAATGACGACATGCTAACTAACAGTTAGATATAACCAGTGTGACATGTACCGTCTGCTCTTGGAGTGACAGGGGATGTCATGTTTAAGGCTGTTTTCTTCTATTTGCAGTGTGTGGTTGAATGAACCGTCCAGCTCCTGCACCGTCACCTTGATGGGACCCTGGGGAAAAAATCAAAAACCAAAAAACAATGCCTATATTTAATGATACCTCTGACAGTTTTAATATGAATGTTCAGAGTCCATCCAATAAAGTCACAGCTTTTTGTTTCGTTTTTTTTTTTTTTAAGAAATTCCAAACACATCAGGACAACTTCAAATAAAGCAAAATGAGCTGTTGTGATCTGTTAAATGAGACGTTATTTTATCTATATAGCAGTTCTAAATAATTCCAACTACATGTCTTCATTTCACAGCTGCTTCAAAATCAATATTTTAGATATGTTATTAACCATTAAAGACCTGAAACAAAATTTGTGGCAACTTCCTAATAATTTTCCCTCTGTATTTCACCTTTTCTAAATAATTAATCACAATTTTCCATAATATTTTCCTCTGCACTTTGCATTTTTCCGTGATAATCTGTTATTTTTTTTTTTTTACATTTAATTCAGCTGTTCATTAAATCTCATTAAATATTACATTAGAACATTAACTGAATATAAAAACAAGTGTGTCCATCCACTGCCATTGGTCCAACTCCATGGGTTTTACTGGTGACTCAATGTTGTAGAAGATGACGGTGTTTCCACGGTAACTACGGAGCCTCTGAACGTCCAAATGGGTCATATCTGATGACCATGAAAAGCTGAGAAACTGCATTTCACCCAGATTATTTTCATGTATTGATATGATTAGTGATTCAATAGTTATTAAATGTTTTAGACCAATAAAAGTTTTGAGTTTCGCCAGGGGCTGTTTGAGTTTTTGAAGGTTAAAGTGAATGCATTCAGACATTTAGGTATAATGTTACCAAGAAAAACATCTGAACAGCCTTTACATTACATTTCCATAAATAAGTGCATGCTGCAAATAGATGTTTAAGTCTTTAAATCACACTAAATCAAAAACACATTTAAACAGTAAACACCATTTCTTGTAAACAGCCAACAGTATCTTACAGTTCACATCATCATTTTAAGTAAAAGATAAATGGAAAACATCAGAATGAGTTGTCCAGATTACAGATCACTGACTGAGAACTGTCTCACGCCAGATAATCAGTTTTTCCTGTTGTATCCAAACACTGACCACATATTTCTGAGTTCCTGATGATGTGTAGTCCTGACGGATCTCTAGTTCCAGCACATTTCTTTTCCTGTTGAAGGCGAAACTGCCAAAGAATTTCACCACACTGCTCTGGTCTCTGAGCACAAAAAAAAGTTAAGACTAAAACGCACGTACTGATGAACCAACGGTTAAAAAGAACAGATGATTATCTATAAGTCTCCTTTTTTCCCTATTCTTTAAGTTTCTTTTCCACTTAAGCAAAAACAGAGGCCTTTTACATGTCAAAATGAACTGATGAATCCTTTTCAGATGAAAAAAGCACAAGAAATATGGAAAAATACAAAGCAACGCTGGAGTCCCAGAACTTCTTGACAAGTTAATGAATTTGTTGGGTGATGACAGGTCTTTGTTGTTGGATTTTTTAAAAACAACTGTATATTTTTTTCCTTTTTACTTCTTATACCTTTATATGCAAATCTGTAATAAAATGAGACATCCAACTCTTCAATACACTGTTCTTGTTTTGTTTTTCAGTTTTGTTCAGCAAAATCACTATGAATATTTCACATTAACACAAGAAATTTAAGAAAGAAGGAACACACAACAGCAACAACAAAGACCTGTCATTTGAAGGACCATCAGAATCTCTGCATAGAATGGTCCACCACTGTATCGTCAGTCAGGAGAAACTGTGGAAAGGATACACCCATTGTTTGATGAGAGGGCCAATGTCTTTTCCTGAGACATTGGAGATGGATTTGAGGAAGGCATGAGTCGACAGAAGCATCTGGCTCCACATGTGACTCTGGTACTTCTGAGAAGAGGCTGTACTGGCCAAGCTCAGGAGCTTGTTGAAAACCTACAAGAAAGCAGGAAAAAAAAGATTTAAAAAATAGAACCAGTGTCCCTGTATCTCACCAGCATGTTCCATCAAGAATCAATAAGTTTAATTTGTGAGGTTGTCAGGTTCTGGCGCTATGTTAGGGTCCTGTGACCTTAATGCAGGAGATCAATCTCCCAACAGAAGTGGGTGGGAGACAAAAAATTAAATGAAAGTCCATATACGACATCCTACTAGTGCTCAAAAGTAATTATACTGATATCTGTAACCATTTCCATGTTATAAGCCATCAAAATATGGCCCATTATAAGCAGAGGTAAAGTTTTATTCTTTCAAAAAATTGTTAAAAATCTATATTTCTCAAAACTGTGAACCAACTTTGCAAACTTTTAAATGAATCTGACCAGCTGTGACGGAGAAGAAGACTTTTAAAATCTAGACCAGAAGTCTCAAACACAAGGCCCGGGGGCCAAATCCAACCCACTAAAGGGTCCAGTCTGGCCCCTGGGATGAATTCGTGAAATAAAAAACTTACACTGAAGATATTAATTATTTTAGTTCCGGTTACACATACAGACCAATTTAATCTCCAGGGGGTCAAATCAGTAAAATACTATAATAATAACCTATAAATACTCACAACTCCAAATTTTTCTCTTTGTAAATATAAACATTTTCATGTAATTTTACTGTATTTACAGTAAAACAAACTATCATTTCACAAAAAAAGCAAATAACCTTAACAGATATGAACATTTTGAAATTTCTGAGGTGCAAGTTTACCAATATTCTGTCTGTTATTAAATGTTTTGTGTATTTGTTGATCCACTGCGATCTGTAAGTTGTAATTTTGACACAACATTATTAAAATTGCACTTAGTTTTCTTAAGAAATTTCAGTTCATGTTATTCACATTCTTTTAAAGGATAGTTGTAGATATAAACATTTTCATCAAATAGTTTTACTTTTTTCACTCTAAAACATAGAGGAAAGTTTGGATTTGACATTATTTATATATTATTATGTTATTATTTCACTGGTCTGGCCCACTGCAGATCAAATTTGGCTTAATGTGGCCCCTGAACTAAAATGCGTTTGACACCCCTGATCTAGACATTGGTGACTGTGAGTTTGACCCTTCAAGGTCACTCAAGGTCAAAGGTCATGGACCCCAACAAAGTCAATATATGTCTTCCTATCAGTGCTCAACTGTAACTATATTAATATCTCTAACCATTTCCATGTTATAAGCCATCAAAATATGGACCAGTGTAAGTAAAGGAAAAATGTTTAATATTTCAAAAATGTGGCCAAAATTAAACCAATGACGTTTCTTTAAACTGTGAAAATCTTTGTAGACATTGTCTGAACGAAGCTACATATAAAATTTTAAAAGAATGCGACCAGTAGTTTCTCACTAACAAAGACGACTACAGTGTCTACCAAGTGTGAACACAGTAATTAACACAAGAGACAGAAATAACATGAAAATATCCTGTTGCGTCTCACCTGCAGCATAAACTCCATACTGATGCGGTTTTCGATCAGCCTCATCACCAGGTGGGCCTTACACTGGAACATCTTATAATACTCCCAGGACAATGTGTGGGGGTGTTTGATGGAGAAGTGAAGGTGTGGAGTCGGACTAAAGGGAAATAAGCATACCAGTAAGAAGTCTTACATTCAAGAAAACTGAAAACACCGGAGCTGATCCACGAGGAATTCAATTTTATTCATTACTTGTCTTTTTCTTTGCCTCCACTGAAGGTCGGATGCAGCAGAACGCCTCCCATCTTCAGTTCATAATCAACTATTTTGTCCAGCTCCTGGTGAAAAACAGTGATGTGATCATTTAGAGAAGCTCAGGTTAACATTAAAGGCTGTTTTTAATACACAGTAAACAAGCATTGGATCTAATAAAGAGATCAAGTGGCTTTAATACTGCATGTCTACCCAAATACATGGAAATACAGTGTAAACCCACATTTTATTTACGATAAAACATAGAAAACATACCAAGTGCGCAATGTGAGAAAATGAACCATTTTAAGAAAATAAATGAAGGAAGAAATTCAGAATTTGATATTAGCATATAGTGTTTTATGCCTGGTTCTGCCTGACTGAGCAACAGGATGCTATATTTTAAAACTTGCAATGTGCAGTTAGTAGAAAAAATGAAACTGTTTTACAAGCAATAATATTCACTGATGACTCTACCGGTTTACTTCCATAATATTTATGCAATACATATACCAATAGCAGTCGCAGTGTATTCTAATTTGTGCAAGAAATACAAAAAAAGAAGGGGGAAAAACATCTAAAATAACCATTAGATTGTATTGATGAATTTGGCCTGTAAGTTTTTACCTCTTTAATCCAGTGTCTGTACTCGTTGACTCCGAAGGTTTTCTTCAGGTAGAGGCCGTAGATGTAGCCAGAGATTCCCTTCAGAACCCACTCATCAGCCCTGCAGACCAAACAACCACAATATAAACACAGAAAACCGTATTTATAATGAATCCATCAATAACAGACGACAGCAACTTCAGGTCGACTTCATTTCAGCTCCTGCAACAATTCACAACCCTCCTCTCAATGTGAAGCTACTCAGGAATAAATAAACACCACTGCTCAGGACACCGTCACTTTCTCCAGCAGTGGTGAAATATTTAACTATTTCACCTTTTCATCCCTTTTGCCAAGACTATTTTCAGCTCTTTGACTGTTGAGATTGGAAAGCATTAAAGGCTTAACCAAAGCGGAGAGCTTTATCCTCTGGGTTTTTCTTTGAAAGAACTTGGCAAATACAAGCCTCATAAATTCATCAGCCTGTAAAACAGTGACAAAATATTCAATGTTAGTGGTTTCACTGCTTGACACTGAACTAAACCCAATCCGGCTTCTGTGGCTTAGATGAGTTCAGATGGAAATTACAGACAGAACTGACTGAGCATCTTTTTCTTCTACATTTTGCCATTTTAGAGCCACAAAACAATCTATTTCATGCTCCTGCAAAACTTTTATCAACTATAGATGCCTTCACACTACAAACATTACTCTTCTTAATAAAACGAAGGAATAAAACAATGATATAAAATTGGGAAAGAGCAACTTTTCTGTCGTTTAACTTCCCCATTATGTCTGACAGACTACTGAGTGCGGCCTGTTTTCAATTACAGACCCCAGTTAACCCCCACTCTGATTAATTGCAAGCAGGCAGCGCCACGGTTCGCTAAAAATCAAAGAGATCTGACTTTCCTGAGGTCTTTCCTTACACAACAACAGCCGTTTTGACAACATAAGCAAACCGAGGTCCAACATCTGATGCGAGTTTGGAGGTCAGAGAGGAGAGGAGGTAAAGGATGGACGACCCGGTGTTTTTCTCCGGCATATGAGCTGCAGGAGAACGTGATAAAGCCTTGCTAATGGACCTGTTAACACAACAAAGCAGCCATGAATCCATCTCTCACGTTCTCACACATGCCGACCGCTCTGACCGAGATGCCGAGCAGGACCACGGCCATCCATCATGCAGGCAAATTCAGTCACTGAGGCCAGAGTTGGCCCGACTTCTGACTCCTCGTACTGACAAATTAGGTTAGCCCTGTTGTAAATCTCTCATCACCTGCCTTATATGAAAAGGACTAAGAGCTAAATGTTACCACACTTTTAAAAAAGACACGGAGAGAACTGCAGAAAGCTCGGGCTCAAACCAACGTGGCAGAGTGTTAAGTGAGCGGACTGCGATCACTTCTTTTCCATTACTTCAAGTTCTGGACAGAGATTTGTTCGGCGGACAGTGGTTCTCAACACTCGGCATCAGAAACAGGACAGTGTCCACATGTGAATCTACTTAACCCCATTCTGTTTATTTCCATCAGTCCTCTGGGCTGTCAGTGATCAAGGCTCCTACAAGTTAAATATAAGACTTTTTAAGATAGATAGATAGATGGATAGATATGTACTTTATTAATCCCAAGGGAAATTCTGTGGGCTCCGTTGCTCTCATACATACATATCTGACACAGTAAACGAACATACATACATACATAGTGCAAATCAGGATAGGACTGTAGTGCAATTAGAATAAAAGTGACATAGCCACAATAAAAAGACAGGGTTTAGGACACAACAGACACAACAGAAAGATTTCCAGCACATCAGAAGAGACCAGTTACAACAATTCAGACTTATTCAGGTTAGTAAAACTATGGAGAAACACTAGGGTGGGGAGGTAATACAATACACAGAATCCCATTTGCTGTGATGACTATCCTGGAAAACACGAATAAAGAGAATAAATATTCTCAAACTATTTTGCGTATATAAGCAGGACACATAAGGTTACAATACAACAGCTGCTAAACAGTGTCTGCAGCCTGTAGCAGAGTCTGTGAAGCAGCTGTTAAAGACACTACAGTCGACAGAAATGGAAAAGTTCTTCATCATCAGAGCTGACAGATCAATAGGCTGCTCTAAATGAGAACTTGTATGATGTACAGCTGCTGCTCGGTAATAAAAAGGAAACAGTATTTCATAATTAAAGTGCTGTTGCAGAGACTAGTCGCTTTTTGAAGTGCTTGAATGACTTTGATCCAATTGTGACCTTGTATGAGATGACCACATTCACAGCCGTACTGGAATAGAATTAAAGTTTTATGGTTTTTTTAAGCTAATTCTTTAAACTAATTTCACTCCTGTTGAGCACCACAAAGCAGAGAACTCATCCCTTTGTATAAGAGAGCAGCTATTTTAGAGGGACATGTGCACACGATGATGTGCACCATCATTTTAATATGATTTATTTCTCTGCTTTTTTTCCACACAGATATAGCTGTACAAATTACAGGCCTTCACATTCATACGTCCATATAACACAGTATAAGTACAATCCTTTGAGACATAATAAACAATGTCCAAGGATGATAATCCCACTAAAGGAAGAGGGTGAAATATCGAAAAGATGAACACATTTATGCCTGAACCAAAATGGCTAAATGCCTACAAAAGCCAACAAACAACAGATAAAAATGGATGTTTCTGTTAAAACTCAGCGTTAGGTGTAGTTAGAGCTTGAAGTTTGTTGGTCTTTAACCTTTTCATGCATTAGTCAAATTTTTTTCCCTGATTGTTTTTATTCCTCTCTAGGCATGAAAAAACAATGCGATTGAAATTTTTTTAATGAACCCATTTTTCAAGAAGTTACAAAAACCATGCGCTTAATTTTGGAAGCAAAGAACCATGTATTTAAAACCCATTATCAGAAAGTGATATACTGTGTGCCAACTATAATATAATAACATTGTTAATGCAGCTAATCTGATGTTTTCTCATATTTTAACATACTCTAATACTAGTTGCAAAAAAAAAAAAAAAAGCAAAAAACCCCAACTTTTTGTTTGCAATATATGCACAATATATAAAATTACAATCCAATAAAAATTAGCTACGGTACTGATTTACACTCAAACATGTCACTGCAGATCAGGTTTATCAAGAACAGCAAAGTTAAAGTAGTTGTATGAATGTCAGTGTATGAGATGATGCACGAGTGTCCACTCTGTCGGCTGATATGGAACTAGTGACAGTGCATAATGTGTAGCGTAGGGTACACTGTGTATTTACATGTGTTGTTTTTAGGTTTTAAATGTATTTTATCTATTTATTGCTACTGTTGCACTTCATGGCTGGACCCTTCAGCTGTCCTGTCCATTGACAGATCTGAGGGTATTATATTGTGGAACGTGTGTCTAATGTCCTGTCCTGCTGCGACCTATGTCTGCTAACTGATTTGCCCCTTGGGGATAAATAGTTACCTAAGTCTGAAACAACAAAACCTGTGAATATACAAGAGAACAGCTGTAGAATAGCTGCCCACTGTAGTGACCACAATGTATGAAAGGGTTAATGTAGCAACATGGTAATCCAGAACAAAATAAGAATGCCAATCCTGACACTGTGCAACAGAGTTAATCACACTTATTCCATCAAAGTACATCCATGCTCTTTGTTTGCTACTTCTCTTAATACTAGTAGCTGGGTCCACAGAAAAGATATTTACCGTAGTCAAATGTCAACTCTTTAGAATCTTTTAGAGGTGAGAGATGTCACTAATATTCAGAGTTATGTAAGAAATTTGCTTCCTGGAATGAAGAAATAAGCTAATATTCCCACATTGACTGAACACAAACATTACATATTTGAGGGTCTCACTGCACCATAATATACTGAATGATGTACAGTGCTGTGCAAAAGTCCTAGTCCAACATTATATTTGTTGGTTTAGTACAGTTTTAATGACCACACATATGCATTTATCAGTTTCTGTATTTAGATCCAATCTGGATATATGTGAAGTATGTACAGCAGGAAAAACTAATGTTTCAGGGTAAAAACAGCTTCTATAAACTAAAGTGGTTGTGTCTAATGCGACTTCCCTTTGCCCTTAACATGTCTTTAACCATTTTGTTCAGACAATATGAAATTTATTGCATTCATTTTTTGGTGTTTTATTCCAGGTTTCAATCGATACGTGTCAGATGTTTCTAATTGTTTGTGTTGCTTCTTGTCATGGAGTCAGAGGTCAAACTAAATAGTGACTTTAATTAGTTGAGTTTTTTGTGTGTATTTTAAGGCTGTCCAAATATTTTCTGTATGTTATTGTCAAATCTGGAGAAAGGTGAAGTAAATATGTCTGCTCATTTCAACCCTGCAAAAACAACAACACTAAACTTTTGCACATGACTGTACATGTGTGTAATGTGTATTTGATCTGTATAAAACATCTCACCAAGACATCCTGGAGATGAAGCAGCCAAAGAACTGCTGTGCCAAGGCCTGGGCCAGACAACGGCGAGTCACCGGGGTCTGGTCTATGATCATAGCACTGTGAAGCAGGTTGGTACTGAAAGACACACAACCACAGGCTAATGTTGGTACCACCATTAAACCTACCGATTAGATTCTCAGGCAGACACTCATAGGCTTATTTTACCTAAAGATGCTCATGGAAGCATAAGACGACACTTGCACATAGGCCTCGTCCACAAACACAGTCTTGAAGCAGGCGTACGGGTAACGGCAGGTCAGTATCTCCTCGTAGAACTCAAAAATCTCATGGAGGTAAGACATGGAGTGTTTGAGCAGGGGCAGCAGCTGCGGTAGGCAGAAATGGGTCACCTAGAAGGGAACGGGGCACATATCAGTACTGGATAATGGTAGGTCAAATAATCGAGACGATGAAAAGCCCATTTAAGATAAAAGGCATCACCAGGCCGTCAATTCATGAGGTCATTTAATAGAAAACGAGCAAAGAAACAGTTGTCATTCTCTTTCAGAAACAGAGAAGTGCTGAATTTACATTAAAAATTGAATTTCAAATGTTTTTCATTACCTGACATTTATTTTGTTGATGTACTAATAGAGTGGAGAATAAATCTACATGCATCAGCAAAGACATAAGGGCTGCAACCAAATACTATTTCAATTGTCAACTAGTCATCGACCACTGTAACAACTAGTTGACTTGTCAGATTACAAAGAGCAAAAAAAAAAAAAAAAAAACAATGGCTCTTATTTATTCTTATTTATATTTACTGGAGCAATAAGATGCATTTTCTTCCCTTTAACAGCATGCGGTGCACAATTAAAATGCACAACAAAGTCTGTTAAACAAATATCTAATTCAGTATTCAACACTTGTTGCAGCAGCAATAAAATACTTTTTCCCTTACATAAAGTGCATTTTGTGCATAACAATTCCAGTGCCTAACAAAGTTTGATAAATAAACTAAATACTAAAGAGTTGCAGCAACAAAATAAATATTTTTCCTTAAACAAAAGTACGTGATGTCACTAATGACTTGTCAACTACTAAATTGGTCGCCTGCTTTTGCCGTCGATTATTAATTGTCAACTGGCAGCTGCCCTGCTCTCACATGACGTCACAGTTCATTGAAGACATTGTAATTAAATCAAATCAGTGGCAGAAAAACTCACTGTACTGAGCAGCAGCATTCAGCTCGAGTATATAAAACTATAAATTATATATATTCTTCCCCTCTTTACAACATTTACAATCAACCTCATATAACTCAAGTTTCAACACACAACTCCTTCTCACACATTTACCACATTAACTTGAGGATAGACACATTTTATTGTCTTTTTTTCGGGATATAAAAACACTTGTTAGTGACTGAAACCTGTTGCTCACTATCACCTTGTGTTTAAGGACATCTAGTGGTCAATAGGTCAAAATACACGACATTTCAGATGCTTAAGACTACATGAGAGATGTTACTGACGGTAATACTAATATCAAAAAGAAATATAAACAAATATCGACAATTTACAACATGTTCTGGCTCCGTCTACAATCAGTTTTGTTATTTTCTTTTTGTTCGCACAAGAACCAAACTCATATTAAATCAATCATGATTTTTTAAGAAAATTCTGTCTGTTTTGTTCACGCTCTTTGCTCATCAGATTGCAATCCAATTAAATGTGGCCTTTACAATCACAAAATTAGTTCAGTTGGGATGCTCACCTTGAATCACTACTGATTATAATCTACCAAAGTAAAACGAACAGTTAGGCATATTGCTCTGACTGACAGCACTTTCATTAATCAGTGTAGTACTACTACTACTACTAGGACAAAAACACCTGTATTCATTGTAAATTGCAAATTCACGTAGGTGCTAAGCTGCATTGTCTATGTGAATGTAAAACTGTTCAGATATTCTGGAGGACAGTATGTGTAAACATTAGTAAAGCCACAGTTAAACAGGCATTGTTTGCTTTTTAATGGTTCTGACTCTTTGACAGAACATGAAGAGGTTAATCACAGTTTTACTTTTGGAAAAGAAAGCAATTATGGTGAAATGCACTAGAGATGACCCTCTTTCTATTCCCAAGAGGGATTCTGAAGGACTTGAATTCAATCAGACTAAGATACTATATTTATTTTTTATTGTTTATTTGTACAGGAAAAGCTATGTAACATAGATTATTACCACAGACCAAAGCATTTAAAGCTTAATCTAATTATATAGCAATGGTAGGACACAGATTTTTTTTTACAGAAATGGTGAAAAATATTCAGAATTGGGTAGAAATTAATTATTATTACATGACTAAACTAAAAGAACAAATTCATTTATTACTGTATGAAATATCTCATTCTGTTTTTAATTCAATATAATTCTATGTAAGTGCTGTACTTCATTTAGTCTGTTATGGACTACCTGGGGTGCCAATAAGGTGTGTGTGTGTGTGTGTGTGGGGGGGAATGACAAATTCATGGAGCCCAGCATTTGTGGGGGGGCCCATAGAGCAGAGGAGGGGGTCCAGTGGATACAGGCTACAAGTTATGAAAATTTCGTGTAAGATCGCATAGAAGAGACGCATAGAAGTCAAGAATCGGACGTTGAAAGCATATTAAGTTTCAGTTTCGTTTTCACACCAGCATAACTGACATTATGTATGGACCACACCCCCCACAACATTTAGCTTTCATGGGGCCCACAATTGGTAGCGGCGCCCCTGCAGACCAGTCTTGTGTAACACCAAAAGTCAATCTCTGCATTTCCCAAACCCCACATTACAATCAGCGTCACGGTCATTTTGCCAAACCCACCTCATGCATGTAGGGGTCTACGAGGATCTCAAACGGCCCCACGGCCAGAGAGATGTTGGGGGCAGCGGTGGGGATGGGGAGGACGTAGTGGAAAGTCTTCTTCCTCATGTCGTGAGTGTAGATGGTTTCCACCAGATCGCCACAGGACACCGCCACCATGGAGGCGTCCACAGTGAACTCCAACTTCCAGGTGCACAGCTCCGAGTAGGAGTCGACGCAGGGGAACCAGAATCTGGAACGGAAGACGCTCAGGGTCAAAGGGTGTAAGAAATCTATGACTTAAATAAAGGTGTTTTTGTGCATTTCCATTTCATTGCCCCAGCCTGTATTAAAACAAATGGGTTATTTCGGACACATAAACGCACATAATATATCAGACTTCAAAGGTTTTATTTATGCACTCTGCTCTGTTCTCATCTTAAAAACAGTGGCAGACGCATATATCACCGACACGACACCAAACAATAACTACTAATTATGGAAGCACATATCGAAACAAACATATTCAGTGTATTGTGTTTATGTTGCATCAAAGGAAACTAAAAGGTTTGTGATTCACTGATTTTACAGCCACATCTCAGGGTGATTTAATGTGAACCAAGAGTGGCTTAACTCAGTCAGATATGGGATATTTTTCTCTGTTCTGTCTCCTTTTTGTGACTGACGGCTAAAATGCACAGGTTTGCAAGTGTCCCATGTGTAATTCATTTTCTCATCAATTACTCGCATTGATTTGAGGCAGACCCCAGCGGCTATATCTTGTTTACTGAAACTACTTTGTAAAATATACAACATATGTGGCCTGCAGCTGGTGCTTATGAAAATCTCTTGTAACGTTACTCTTTCAAACAAACAAATCAACATAATAACGGATAATTTAGTAATAGTGCATTTCTTGATTCATTTGTCACTCTAAACTGCCCCATGCGTCAAAATAATCCAAATAATTAAGGTTTTACTTTCTGAAAATTGTGAAAAATATCTATATCCTAAAATTAAGATTATTCCCTTAGATCTACAAAAATCCAAATCCAAGCCTGTTTTCTTCTTGTAATATATCAATTCTAAAAGTGTTTTCTCCAGTTGTATATGGCATAGTTTTAGTGAGGGATGAGTATTTTTCAGTCATGTTTTGCTTTCAGTTTATATAGCCAGAAAACAACTGACTCAATTGTCCATAACACTAGGAAAAAATAACTGTTTTGATTTTGGTGTGAAACATGTACATACTATTTCTGCCAAGCTGGAGCTGTTTGTATTATAGACATGCAGCCTAATATTCCAAAACAGAGCTGAAGTCCCGCCCCATCCACTGTGCCCCATGGAACCTAACTTCAGAAAAAATATTTATATCCATTAATGTTGAGAGACAATTTTATCGATCCCAGTTAAAATGGTGCCACCATTTACAAATATGTTTGTCGATTAAAATATAATCTCACAAGACAAGAAAGTCACTGTTTGTGGCAAAGATTGTGAACAAACATCTAATTTTTTACAACTTTGCTAAAACATCATTAACACCAAGACGACCGCTACCTCGGCATAAGAGTCCGGTTTAGACCAGCTCTGAAGGTAAAGTGTCATGAGATAAATTATGTTATGATGTGGTGGTATGAATAAAATTTGACTGATTGATATTTCATATCGTTCTTTTAGAGGGAAGTGAACATTTTAAAAGAAGTGAACGTCACCACAGTCTGGTCATGTTGCATATGGAGAAACATTTTCATAATCAATATCATGGACAGAGACCGTTATGATGATGATGATGATGATGATGATGGTGGTGTTTTAGTATTTTATATTTAGTCTGATACTCAATCTGACACTTGACTTTCCTGTCTATCTTTTAAATCGACAAACATCATATATGTAACTGACATTATTAAAAAAATGACTAGGTTTTTACTAGTTCTGAAAAAAAGGTCCAATGGGACACAAGTGGAAGAGGAAGGACTTCAGGTCTCTACATATAACACACACCTATGGTATTTATATAGTATTACAAATGACACTGTGGAACTGAAGACGATACTCTAACTCAGACCGACCTGGTGGAGTTCTGGTATCCAAAGGAGAACACATGAGCCCCTCTTTCAGCCATGCTGCCTTCCACATCAGGAACAACAAAGTGGAGCCCCCCTTTTGGCTGGTCCAGGGAAAATTCTATGTACACCTTTAAAACTTTCAAATCTGGAATTCCAAAAGGGAGAAATGTTACTAATCCCTGGAATGATAACAGCAAAATGACAAGAATATGTTTTTCACTCATGAGGAATAATGCAGAAGAGACAAGCTTCTATAATCCTTGTAGCATTTTGTTTTGGCGCTCACCATCTCCTTGTTTCCAGAGTTCAGATGGAACTTTAATGATCAGCTCCCCGTGTCCTGCATCAGGATCCACAGCGCTCACAGCCGCCGTGTACGCACTGGAGAAGTAGTTCAGGTTCCTCCTTCATAGACGCACACATAAAAAAAAAAGAATGTTTGAAAAGATTCGAGCCACAGAATCACATTAACAACCTTATTTTAATCCGTACAATCACACTTAATCAGGTAAGCCTCATTTTCACAACTAAGGAGATTATCTACAATGTGCTCTGATCTATTCACTTATTCCAAAAATGACAAATTAATTAAGTGCCTCCTTCTGATGTAGACTGTCCAACATAATCTGCATGGAAAACTAGTTCAGTGGTACACTCACTGCTTGGACTCATGGTGGCAGACTTCCAGGGTCGGGTCATTGTAAATAAACGGAGCCTCCAGTTCATTGACTCGCACTCTGTAGATCCGGCATTGTTTACTGTTGAGCTTGATCCTGTTCAGGTTGACCACGGTGGGGAAAATGGTCAGCTCTACGTAGCCCTACAAGACGCAAAAGAGAGGAAAGACGATGTGATAAAAGAAAGCGTTCACTCAGCTTCATCAGAGGAACACAATGTTGTTTCTGCAAGTTAGGTTTAACATTAATGCTGTTTATCAACAATATGCAGAAAAGAGAAATTATTTAATAAATGCAAGTAGTTGGTAACAGTGTCTTAATGGATCCTGCTGTTTGTAACTGTTGAGCTTCAAACTTATTTTATCCTAAAGATATACTTTATTTATCACCACAAGAGTAATTTATTTTGCAGTGTGTAGGGCTGACAGATACAGACAAAAAAACAGAACTTGTGTCATAGACAATGCCTTCTCTTGATGAAAACTAAAGATATCATATGATTCTAAACAGTTTTCTTTACTAAAACTGTACACTGTATATGAATAACACCAGTAACCAACAATAACAAAAAGCAGCTCTCACACAGGTGTCAATATGAAGTATTTTTTACAAGCAAAATTATTTTTTATAAAATAAAATATCACTCAAAGGAACTGACTGACAGGTTGCTACTTTAATTTTTGTTTGGACAAGGAAATTCCTCCAGAAGTAGTAAGAATTTCAGTCTTTTGTCATGACACATAATTGAAAGTAATGCTCAACTCTGAATCAACATAACCATAAACATAAAATCAACAGTATAAACATGTAAACCTATAAGAGTTTTCTGTCTTGTAACAAAATAATATCTGCATCAATTTCAGGTATCACAGTTTATAAGGATGTACTCACAATTACAGATTTCCTCTGGAAGTTGATGTTGTTGATGCACACCACCTGGTGGGTCGTAAAGCAGTGACAGAAAAATAATGTCAGTATGGGGTGTAATCCTGAACTGGGAAACTGTCTCATTTACATGTGTCAACTACAGATGTGGTCAAATTAAAGGAAAAACCAACATATAGTCTCGTAAGGCACTGAACCACAACTGAAAAACCATTCACACCATTCTAATACATAACAAAGCATTCAATGCCTTGTGGATGGGGGCATTGTCATCTTATAACAGACAACTCTTGTTAAGGTTTTCCTTTAATTTGTCAGTTGTTTGCATAGGTTAACTGAGTGACTAACTGGAGAGTAACTACTTCTGTATTTACTTATTACCAATATATTTATGATACTATTATCAGTGCTCTTGCTAATTACTGCACTAAAATACAAATTTGAGACAATGAATATGATGAACTGCTGTAAATTTAACAAACCAACAGTGTACAGTGTGTAAATAGAACATAAATGAACTCAACTGTAAACATATACAGCTGTAAACATATATTAATGCAACATACAAGCACAAATCATCACATATGAAACACTGGCAGGGTCCATTTCACTGCACGGTAACTAATCCTTTTCATGCTTTAAATATAGAACCAATGGTAATAACTGAATAGTTTCCTTGAGGTTTTGCATGCGTATCTTTTTTTAGCAGAGCAGTATTTTCAGTGTGCTAGTAGTACTGTTACTACTGGATGGTTACTGTTTACAATGCTGACTACTGCTGCAAATATTAGCTAACTTTACTTTAAAATAGAACTCCTAATCACTTCATATGTTTACCAAATGGCAGGTAGGGAAAAATACTTATAATTTAAAGGGACGCGGGCTCTCAAAGCCTTTATCCTTCTTCCTGTTCATCTTCGCTTGTTGTTGTTTTGACTGAAGTTAAAACTCCATAACGCTGCTCCGTACTGGGTCCTTTCTCCACAGATCGGCTTCTTTGCTGGCGAAATACCCAGCTAAGGTGCTCCAGACTGTATAAAACACAACGGTATCCTCTCCCGTACGAGAATACTGCATAAAAACAGAGTAACTGTACAAGTCTCTGTATGAAAATGAATGCGCTATCTTCCGTTTACATCCCCCAGTGACTTCAGCGATGTCTTCACTGCAGTGACAATGAACTTATCCGTAAATACTGCTCAAACCAGCCGTAAACGGTAGCTGATGTTGTAAAGAAGGATGTGGCTCCATATGACAACTTCTGCAGCCTCCGTGCGTCAAAACATCCAAATAAACTCCTCTAACCGGCTGCTCAGAGAACCGTGCCTGCCGACGGAGAGGGTTCCGCCATTTTGTTTGTAACCTTTGACCTCCCGCGTAAATTACTAATATTTAACTAAATTTCGAATAAATTACACACGGTCAATAATAACACAAGAGATGCGAGTTATCATGGAATATATACAAAAGTAAATATAAGTGGTCAGAATTAATCGAAGGGAAAAGTAGTTTGCTCCTGCCGTACGAGCATCACGGGAACGCGCACGGCATAAACTAGACTCTGATTTGTTTACTACACCTAGCGATACATAAACTATTAATTTACCATCTTACTCCGTATATATATTGTTTCAGTGTGAGTTCCGTGTATTTAATGATCTACCTATGAACAGCGTGAGGATAGAAAGGATTGCGAAGGGTTTAAATTTGATCTTTTTGTCTGTAAAAGACACTGGTGTAGTGACAGAACTGGATGCCCGGTCTCGCTTCCTGCAGCAGAAGGGGCGGAGCCTGCAGTTCCGAGCCCGCAGCGTTCCGTCTATCGCAACATCGCCACCTATCGACGTGGATGACCGCAAAAAAAAAAAAAAACACAAGGGAAATACTCTACTGGTTCCACTTGAAACTGGTCTCTGTCTGTGTAATGGAAGTATTGAAGGGTTAATCATTTTAAATGCTGTTTTCTGTCAAATTAGCCAAACTTTTTAGGGATATTTCACCCCCAGTTGATTCCTGGCTAAAAATTTCTGATATGTTTAAACATGTGTTGTGTGGTGGTTGTGGCATCATGACACATAAATGACAAATTAATCAATTCTGATGAGATTTCAGTAGTTTCTAATCTAATTTATTTTAGCTACTCGCAACTCACTAGTCTAAATTAAACATTTTTTTGCTTGACTGTTTACAACCACTATAAATATGACACTGATCCTTTTTCTTTCTTTCTTTCTTTTTTTCTTTCTTTCTTTCTTTCTTTCTTTCTTTCTTTCTTTCTTGTGTTTACTGATATTTCTTATGAATGTTTATTTTTAAAGGCTCATATTCATCTAAACCCACTTTTCTTAGTCTGTGGTTCATTTCTTTGTGTATTTGGACCCTAATAGTTCATGCAGTTTGAATTT
>JAPQRP010000010.1:27327688-27341603 GCA_037367295.1 Apogon hyalosoma
CTATTCTATTCTATTCTATTCTATTCTGTTCTGTTCTGTTCTGTTCTGTTCTGTTCTGTTCTATTCTATTCTATTCTGTTCTGTTCTGTTCTATTCTATTCTATTCTATTATGTTCTGTTCTGTTCTGTTCTATGAAAAAGAATATAAAATATCCCCTTGTCATTTTGCTGTGAATCCAAGTCAGAGCATCAGTTACTGTTTGTTGCACTGACACATCATTTTATACCACTTATTTTTGAAAAAGCAGCAGTTCACGTTATTTTTATGACTTTTGAGGCAACATATCCACACAAAGACGTGAAAATGTCATTCTAATTCCATGTACATAGAGCAAAATCTGCAAAATGCGAAATTAATCCATAAAGACCCAAACCTCGTCAATGGTGGACGTTTGGGTCTTTATGGGTTAAACGTAAAAAAAAAAAAAAAAAAACAAACCCTAAACAACACTTTTACTTTCCTGGATCTCAGGAAAATATAAAAACCAAAAACAATTAATTGTGTTGTTGCTGTAAAGCAGATGCTAAATTAACCCATAAAGACCCAAAACCATCTCCTGATCTAAACCGTTTAATACCTGTTGATCCATTAATCCTATCAAAAAATGTAAATAACTGGTGTAAAATACAGTTTTTCATCTTTTCATGGTCATCAGATATGACCCATTTGGACGCTCAGAAGCTCTGTAGTTACCATGGAAACACCGTCATCTTCTACAACATTGACTCACCAGTAAAACCCATGGAGTTGGATCACTGACAGCGGATGGAGACACTTGGATTTACATTCAGTTATTGATCTTTGCTGAAAAAGTAACTTTTTCTTGAATTGTCTCTGTTTTTGATATAATGACCCTCAACTTTACTCTGTGCTTTAATGAACATCATGATCAGTAAATTAAATATAGGAAAATACATGATTTACAGTTTTTAAAAAATGCAAAATAAGGAAGGTTTTATTAAAATCAATGGGGTTAAATCCCTTAAGAAATGTTAAATTTAGAAAAAAAAATCATTTGGGAACTACCACAAAAGTAACACTGGGTCTTTTTAGGTTAATTCTGATATTATGGATTTGGCAAACGGCAGAGGTTTTGTCAAATATTAAAATACACGAGAAAAAAAAGCAAAGCAAGGCAAGAAAATACAAGTAATAACAGAAAAGACAATCAAACAAAAGCACATATTTAAAAAAAAAAAGAGCTCTTAATGCTCCTGACCTCACTTTTATTCTGCTCATAACAGTAACGACAAAGGCAGAAATGGGAAATGATAATAGAAACAACTCAAAAGGTTCGTACAATGAGCTCACCGAGGGTTATTCCAGTCAGATCTCACTGAATCGTGAATCTTCGTTCTTCTTAAGTAAACCTGTTCATTCAAGACCAAGGTTCTCAGCAAAGACGAGTTCAGGGTTTTAGCCGTATTAAGACCATAGGGACAAAGTTGCTATTGCACTTTTTTTTTTTTTTGTAAAGATGTTGTGTCTGTTGTTGGAAGTACGATTAAAACAGGATTAGGCTCAATAAAAATCTGAAAAAAATAAATAAAATTTTGTCCAGTATCTCATCAACCTAGAATTTAACCTTTTAACCTCTAGTGTGTCTGTGGTGAGTGTTCTGAATGTATGATTTATTTGAAATATTCATAAAAATTCAATCGTTTGCTCAAAAGGAAAAATTTAAACATATGCTGATAGAATAGACCTTGTTGTTTCTGTAGATGTCTGAGCATGCTCAGTGTACCCCTGTGCCTGTGCAATGGGAGGCAAAACACATATAAAATTAGACAATTTGGGCTTTTTTATTTTTTTTTTTTACACCATTTTCCTTGTAATTTTTTTTTTTTTTACTGTTGTTTGCAGTGTCATGTTTTTCTTTCATTTATTTATTTATTTTCTGTGTTTTTACTGAGTTTTGACCTTGTAACTGCTTTTTGCAGTTCAACCACATGACAAAAAGCTACTGGACTGATTTAGAAAAATAGAGCCCCAAAACAAAAACTACTGGGCAAAAATTCAAAGGCTTGTTGTGGTTCAGTTTGTTCAGGTTAACAGTTCACGTTCAACATCGTAAATCTCTCATTCCACCCTGTTTTGACCCTTAAACACACAGTAAAGCAACGTACCTTAGAGATATTGAAAGTAGAAGGATTCCGGAAGGAAAGGCCCGTTTCACTGAAATAACGTCTCCGGGGTTAAAGGGTTAAAGCAAAAACACGGAGCTTTTTGAGTGATACAACAGCTACAGCTCAGTGTTTTTTGAGTCCGTCTCCGACAAAACGGTCAAAAAGATAAAATTAATGAGTGTTGTTGTACCTTCCTACCTCAGATACACTGATCAGTTCCAACGGCAAAATCCTGATTCCTGGGATCAGGGAGGCCGTGGCGCCGCTGTCTGACGAGGAATGGAGGATGTACCAGGACATCGAGTTCGACTTAGAAAACTACAAAAACAAGATCGGTGTCAACCAGCTCATGTACAGCAACAAGGTACGGGTGTTAATACCGTGAAAAAGCAGACGTGTACTGAAGCCCAGTTTACACGACAACGCTCTCAAGTGAAAACGACGCAATATTTTACCAGATGTGGCTTTCGTTTAGACGGCAACAGCGTTTTGGGGGTTGAAAACTCGTTGAGAACTCGTTATGACTTTTGTTGTTAACAAAATGTTGTTTATGTGATTTCTAGTGTTTGTTAACTGGTGATTGATGGTGTTTATACATTTTTTTTAACTACGCTATATTTTTGTACTGTAGCACTTTGAGATTTAATTGAAACGTAAAGTGCATTACAAATAAAATGTATTATTATTAACATTATTATTATTGAAAACGCAAAAAAGTGAGACCACCTTCCAGAGTGGAAATCTTAAAAACGCTCCACTCTCGCGTCATCATCTAAAGTAGGGGTGTCAAACTCATTTCTTCCAGCCCAAGTGGATCTGAAGTGGGCCGGACCAGTAAAGTAATAGCATCATAACCTGTAAATAATGACAAGTTGTTTTAGTGCAATAAAAAACATTAAATTACTTATTATATTATTTGGTAACAAGCATAATATTGTTACAGATTTGGAGTTTGGAACTACAATAAGAACAGTTTCTCATTCACTTTCTCATTTGTCCAGGTCATTGTTCGTCTTGGTGGTTCTTCGAGGTTCAACTGGACTAGTTTAGCTTCAAAAGAGCAAAACTAGTCCAGTTGAACCTAGAAAAATGGAGTTGTCACTGTTTATAGGTTATGATGCTATTATTTTACTTTAGATCCTTTTGGTCTGGATGTGGAACCGGAACTAAAATGACTCTGACACCCTTGATTGTTAATATCTTCGGTGTAATTTTGCAAATTCATCCCGCGGGCCGGATTGGACCTTTTCTTCCGGGTCGCATTCAGTTCACACTCAAAACTGACAGAAGTCGCATTTAATGTGTAACATGAACGAGCACATAATAAAATCGGATTTCAACAAAAAGTCCGAATTGTGCTTTAAGACCTGCTTTCTGAACGTAGCCTTTTAGGAATTGTTAATCTTATTGTTACTTTATTGACATGAAGCTGTTGGACGTAATCACGCAGGTGTTTTGTGGTCCGTCTCCTCCAGGTGGACTTGCTGGCCCACATGTGGCGCTACCCCACCGTCTCCATCCACGGCATTGAAGGCGCCTTCTCTGATCCAGGAACCAAGACCGTCATCCCCGCCAAAGTCATCGCCAAGTTCTCCATTAGACAAGTTCCAAACATGGATCCTGCGATGGTCAAGAAACAGGTAGAACAGGATCTGAACCCTGTCCCCCTTTTACACCAACATTTCCAGGAACTTTTATTACCAGGAATTTATTTACCTGGTAACACAGTTCCTGGTAAACTGTGTGGTTTGTGTTTCCATGTCAAGAGTTGATGGAAATTTCTACAAAACATTTTGAGTCCTGATGAATTTCTTTTGAGTGTATCCGACAAATTCTTTCAACGAGATCCAGGCTGTTTTGAATGTATTTTCCATTTTACTTTTCACATGTGCATGCATTATCTTTGTTTTTACAGCGAGGGTATTGAACCCAGCAGGTGGTACGTTAACATGAAAGCCTTAACATTATGCAGTTTCCTTGTCACAGATTATTGCAATGCACTTGTAGGAGCGAGACAAATACACACTTTTGACCTTAGCGTCCATCTGCTTCTTGTAGCTTCTCTTATTTTGCTGCATTTTCCAAATTATCAAAACACAAGTAAAGACAAACTTGTAGAAATGGAATAAACAAGTTAGCGGCCGTACACTGGCTTAAAAACGGTTAGTGAACGTAAGCGTGGAATGCTGCAAGTGTGTTCCACCAATTGTTTTTCAGCACACAGGATTTAGCAGAATCTGAGAAGTCCCACCCCCTACTAGGAACTTTTTCAGGGAAAGTCTGGGGTCGAGGGAAAGTTGTTTTACTGGGTAATTTTGGTGGAAACGCACTGAGGTTGTTCAAAATCCCAGGTAAAGTTAAAGTTCCTTGTAAAATTCTTCTTTGCTCTGAAGTTTCTACGTCATGGTTTTAGCTGTAAGACATGCTGGGGTTTTGGTGTTTTACCCCTTTATTGGGCAAATGACTATTTTTGGTCATTTCTGCACACATTACAAGACAGTGACATCAACAGTTACAGCGAGGCCAGTAAGTCAACAATCTCAGGTCCTATAACTGGCTGATGTGAACGTATATAACTCCAGAGAAACTCAATAGATATAATAGAGACATACATGATATTTGTGCCAAATGTGAAAAGGAAAAGGGCAAACTTTTCCACTGTGTCTGGCAGTGTACTGAAATACAACAATTCTGGCAAGAAGTGAAACAAAGCCTCCAAAACATTTTACAGATTCAAGTACCACTGATCCCACAGCTGTTTCTATTAGGTTTATACCCAGAGAGTCTGAAAATTAAAAAGAATCAGCAAATATTTGTAGATTTAAGCACATTATTGGCAAAAAGAGTTAAAGCCCTTTCGTGGAAAAATATCAGAAGACCAAGAATAAGCGGATGGTTGTCCCAGCTATCTACAACTCTTCCTTTAGAGAAAATTACCTACATAATCAAACATCAACAGTATGAATTCCACCAGATTTGGGATCCTCTCATCAACTATATAACAGGAACAGACCTGACACAGGTGATGGAAATGCCTGGTGACATGTAAACAGTGACCCTCTGCAGTGACCAACATCACAGAATATGTTTGTTTTTTAATAAAATGGATTATAATAGAGTATAACGCACCGGATCCCCAACCAAGAACTGGAATTAACGGGGGGGGGGGGAGTTATTTAGTTGGTTATTGTTTAATTGGTTCAATAAATGTAATTGTATTATTTTGTTATGTTGTGAAAACAATAAAAAAGAATGTTGGGAAAAAAAAAACAACAATCTCATCTCAGGTCTAATATGGTCTCCAGGGTCTGTAAGATCCACCTCTGCATGAACAGTGAGTGGACCTGCTTTGTTTGGTACCATGAAGTAATGGCACTAATGTAAGGAATGATGTTCAAAGGGGTCATGGTGTCTGGATCAGCACTTATGTTGTTGTAATGTTCTAAAAGTGATGTTCCTTTCACATTACATGGGATTTTCTTGTATTTTTTTTTTAATATATATTTCTTGGATTTTTTTCCACTTATGGGCAAGGAACCAAATATGGTAACTCCATTGATCTTGCTTTTCTCCATTACAATAAAAAGTGTAGAAAAAATTCACACAAGTATTTAAATCTTGTTAGGTTCTCCGACAACACACTAAGGTTGAAATGTAGAACTTCAGAGTATTTCTAAGTGTCCTATAAAGGGCTCCTTCTGCTCCTGTGTTTCAGGTCACAGACTACCTTCACTCAGTCTTCGCCAAGAGGAAGAGTCCTAACAAGCTGAAGGTGACGATGGTGATCGGGGCCAAGCCTTGGCTGGCAGACACTCAGCATCCGCTCTACGAGGCAGGGAAGGCAGCCGTCAAGAGAGGTGCCAAACATACGGCTCACATCACAATAAAGCACCCACAAGAAGAAAAAAAACAAAAAACTCTGTACAGAAAACACTGACGCAACCTGCTCTTGGACTGAAACCTCTACTGAAAGTCAGAGGACTGAAAATGAAAAGCCTCTTTAACCCATAAAGACCCACTGCTACTTCTGTGTCACTTCCCAAATGAATTTTTCTCCGTTTAACCTTTTCTTAAGTGATTTATCACCATTTATTACAACATTATCCACTATATTTTGCATTTTTCACTGTAAATCGTGCATTTTCCTGTATTTCATTTCCTATATTTAATTTAGATGGTCATGAAAACTCAGACTTCATTCAAAAGTTAGTATATTAAAACAGATTAAACTGAAGAAAAAGTGGGTTTTCCAGCAAATATATCAATAACTTCACAGAAAACAAGTGTCTCCATCCACTGTCATTTCAATTATTAACCCTTAAAGACCCAGGGCTACTTTTATGACAGTTTCCAAATGAATTTTTCTCTATTTTTACCCTTTCTTAATTGATTTATCACCATTTATTCAATATTATGCTATGTATTTTGCATTTTTTTCAGTGTAAATCAGGTATATTCCTGTATTTTATTCACTGATCATGTAGATGTTCATAAAAGCGCAGAGTAAAGTTGAGGGTTATTATATCAAAAACAGAGAAAACTGAGGAAAAAGTGATGTTTTCAGTCAAATCTCTCAATAACTGAACATAAACCCAGTGTTTCCAGCCGCTGTCGTTGATCCAACTCCATGGGTTTTACTGGCGAATCAATGTTGTAGAAGATGACGGTGTTTCCACGGTAACTACGGAGCCTCTGAACGTCCAAATGGGGCATATCTGGTGACCATGAAAAGACGACAAACTGTATTTTACACCAATTATTTCCATGTACTGGCAGATTTAGTGGATCAGCAGGTATTAAACAGTTTAGATCAGTGGATGGTTTCGGTCACCAGCGGCTGTTTGGGTCTTTCTGGGTTAAATGGTTTAGAATGCGATGACCTGGAGTCTTCATGTCTGCACCGTCTTCTCCTAACACTTTACATCCACATCTTTATTTTATGAAATATTAGACTATACACGGTTAAGGTCAAACCAGGCATTAACTCTTGAACATTTTGTTGAGTTCAGTCAGTCTGGATACGTTTAAAATAACATCAGAGAGAACTTTGAATTTCAGCTTCTACTTATTTTGTGCTCCGAGGGTCAAAGGTTCCGTTTAATATTTGTACTGAAAATTCCGCCACTTAAATCAAATGTTTAGAGCAGAAATGAAATGTTCTGAACTCTGGGTCTGAGTACGTAGACAGACTTTGGTAAGTTCAGAGATGGTGGAACGAAGAAAGTCTTGCAGAAATATTCCACATAATGCATACGGTAATATTTATGCTCAGAATAAAGTATATGTAAAGCAGGTATTCACTCAGAGCAGCCGTTTCAACCTTTTTCCCCCTTTGATGCTTCATTATTTGTGCCCGTCCTGACCAACACACACACACACACACACACACGCATACACACACACACACACACACACACACACACACACACTGCGGCTGGTTGAAGGGTGAAGTCAGCCTCTGATTGCAGAAGAGTTACAGAGTGTTGACTGTGTGTGTTGACCTCATACTGCCATGATGTCACTTCTCTAATAGTTGCACGAACAGCACACCACACACACACACACACACACACACACACACACACACACACACACACACACACACACACACACACACACACACACTAATGTTTTCCTTGTAGTTCAGGAGTCGCAGTCGTTCTACATCGAGTCCATTTTCATTTATGAGGAAATAACACCGGAGTGTGAGATGCTACAGTTTGTCTTGATGTGTCAAAGCTCTGCATAAGTGAAACACAACACACGTACCTCTAGAATATGTCGACAAAACGATCCACACGCAGCGATGCTTTTAAAACGGCGACAATACACTGATACTTCTGTGTTTCATCTACTGAAGATGATGAACGTCAGAGTGAAAACAAGTAAAGAACAAAAAGGTCCAACAGAAGAACAGTAACGATAAGTATGAAATAACAAAAATCGCAAAAAATAGCAGCAGCCATGTGGAAAATGCACAAAAAAAGAAACAAAAACGAAGAAAACAAGTATTAACTGAACAAAACAAAACAATAAAATACATAAAATTGAATTGATTGAATTGATATTGATTGAATTGCAAAATCAGCATTAAATCAGCAAAAATGAGAATTAAATTAACAGAAGAATAGTAACGATAAGCATTAAATAAATGACAAAAATCAGAAAAAGTAGCGACACAGTTGTACAAAATAAGCAATAAATCAACAAAAATGAAGAAAATTTGTATTAACGGAACTAAACAAACAATGAAATTGAATAAAATAAGCAGTAAAAAAACAAAAATTACAAAAACAAGCTTTAAATCAGTAAAACTGAGGAAAATGAACAACAACAAAGAGGTCCTTAATTTAGACTCTGGTTTAGAATCCCTTAAGGTCGACTTAACCCTTAAAGACCTAGAACACATTTTGGTGGCTTTTCTGATAAGATTTACCACATTTTATTATAATATCCTATGCATTTTGCATTTTTTAGCAAAAATCGTATCTTTTCCTAAATGTAATTCACTGATCATGTAAATGTTCATAAAAGTTCAGAGTGAATTCAAAGGTTATTAAATCAAAACAAAAAAACTAAAGGAAAAAGTAAGTTTTTGAGCAAAATCTCTCATTAACTGAACATAAACCCAGTGTGTCCATCCACTGTCATGGATCCAACTCCATGGGTTTTACTGGTGAATCAATGTTGCAGTCATTGACAGTGTTTCCACAGTGAACTGCAAATAGTATTTAACAGAATTAACTTTTCATATTTGAGATGTTAAGCATTTTTAATTTTTATGACTTTCTGGAATATATAAAAAATACACAAACACTATGCTAAAATACACTAAAATATATTAAAAAATACACAAACACTACGGTAAAATACACTAAAATATCTAAAATACAACAAACAAATGCTAAAATACACTCAAATATCTAAAAGTACACAAGCAAATACTAAAATACATTAAAGTATCTAAAAGTACACAAACAAATGCTAAAATACACTAAAATATCTTTAAAAAAATACACAAACACTATGCTAAAATACAAAAACAATATGCTAAAATGCACTAAAATATATTAAAATACACAGTATGCTAAAATACATAAATGATATGCTAAAATACACTCAAATATCTAAAAAATAAACACTAGGCTAACGTATGCTACAATATGCTAAAATAAACAAACAATATGCTAAAATAGAAAACCAATATTCTAAAATGCACTAAAACATGTTAAAATACACGAAGAGTATGCCAAAGTTATCTAAAATACACAAACAATATGTTAAAATACAGTAAAATACTTAAAACAATATGCAAAATATGCTAAAATGCAAAAAAGCTTTTGCATTTAGCCTTTTCTCTGTTTGTCACGTTTTATTATTTGTCACTGAAATAAGACCAGACGCTGTCGATAACGGAGATCCCAAACACCTGCCAAACGTGTTGAATGTCAGTCGTTCAGTTCCTGTTCTGTAGTTTTCCACAAACCGGTTTTTCCAGGTTTGAGTCTGAAGTTTTTCAGGGTTACGACACAACAATAAATGAACTGTGACCGTCGCTGTCGAATAACTTCCCTGGAGTCGAGTCTCGGTCCATTTGCTTCAGGAGTTTGTGGTTCGACGTTCGCAAATGAATATTTAAAGAGCGGATAAGGTTGGAGAGCTGCTGACCTGCCGGAATTTACTCCGTATGAAGAAAAACCCCACGACCCACCTGTGAAGTCGTGAATAGTTTGGGACCGAAGTCAAACAAACAAACCTACGACTGGATGAACGTTCAGACCAAAGCTCCGGGAGAAAGACGAGGAGAATCAGAACGACGTCGCTGCAGCCTGTTGGAACTCGACACAGTGAAGGTACGTTTACAACAACACAATTCAGAGTAAAAGGAAACTTCAATAATTATCTACAACTCTTCCTTTGGAGAAAATTACCTTTATAATCAAACATCAACAGCATAAATTCCACCAGATTTGGGATCCTTTCATCAACTACATAACAGGAACAGACCTGACACGGGTGATGGAAATGCCTGGTGACATGTAAACAGTGACCAGTATCAAAGAAATATGTTTGTTTTTTAATAAAATGGATTATAATAGAGTGTAACTCGCCAGATCCCCAACCAAGAACTGGAATTAATTGAAGTGGGGGGGTTATTTAGTTGGTTATTGTTTAATTGGTTCAATAAATGTAATTGTATTATTTTGTTATGTTGTGAAAACAATAAAAAGAATGTTGGCAAAAAAAAAAAATTCAATGACAAGAGCAGAGGAAGAACAGCACCACATTTCCATCGACAGGTTTAGCCACGAGTTATTGTTGAAGGCCCTGTCTGTCTTTGTCGTCCTCATTAGCCATTTCTTCAAATATCTTCTCCGTTGAAACTACTGGTCGCATTCAGTTCAAATTTTATATGTACCATCCGTGGAAGAATGTCTACAAAGTTATTCACAGTTTTGAGAAATTTGGACTTAAAATTTTTGATTAATGTTTGAAAATTTAAAAACGTGCCTTTACGCATAATGGATTATAAAATGTAAATGGTTACAGATATCGATATAGTTACTATTGCGCACTGATAGAAGTCATATATGGACTTTCATTTAATTTGTTGAGTTATCCTCCAGTGAAAGTATCGATTGATTGATCTCTCGTATCAAGACCACGGGACTCTAACATAGAACAGAACCTGACAACCTGGCAAATTCAACTCATTCGCCACTTTTACACAGAGATCCTGGAAAAAAGGTGAGATGGTGATCCCACCTTTTTTCCACCACTGACTGATTTCCGAGTTGGCCGGTCTTTCACCGTTTCACAAATGTTAGCGTGGATAGAGTCCTCCACCCGAAGTGACAACAGCTCACGGATCACGCAGTACTTCTTCAAAATGTCCCACCTTGGTTGTGGAACGAGAGGTGTTCCTTTTCCATAGCATTCCAGAATCGTGATTCCACCTTTATCGCGGCTCTGTTACTATCTCCGGAGGCGTTGCAAAGCCGCGATAAAGGTGGAACCAAGTGAATCCACCATTTCGTTTACACAGACGTCGTTCCGGAATAAAGTTGGAATATTCCCGGAACAGAAGTGCTGTGGAAAAAGGGGCTATTGGTTCTTGACAGAACATGCCAGTTAGATACAGGGACAATGGTCGTGTTGTTTGATATTTGATACGTTTTTGAGGAAGGGTGACACGGTGGTGCAGTGGTTAGCACTGTCTCCTCAGAGCAAGAAGGTCCTGGGTTTGGTTTTCCTGGGTTCTTTCTGGATACTCCGGCTTCCTCCCACCGTCCAAAGACATATGCTTACTACTTAAAAGATTAACTGGTTAAAATAAATTGCTCATAAGTGTGAATGTGAGAGTGACTGGTTGTTCGTTTCTACAGTTGCTGAAAAAGTTATTAGACCGTCCAAAGTCATCAAAAACAATGGTTATTCAATCCAGTCCTAACTCCTGTGTGGATCATGTATCTAAAACAGACAGAAAAGAAAACATGGAATGAATCAAAGCACTGTTTTTGTCAGTACGACGACATAGATATTGATGGAAGAACTGAAGTGATTTGGGTTATTATCAAGAAAACATGGAAAATGGATCGATATCAGCTCTGAAATTCAACTACTATGAGCTATTTTTGTTGTTATTGTTATATTTGTCTAAACAAATGTACCTTTAGTTGGAACAAGCATTAAAATGAACAAGAAATTGAAGAAAACAAGGGGTGGTCTAATAATTTTTTCTGCGACAGTACATGTCAGCTCTGCGATGAACAGGTGACACAACCAGGGTGTATCGCACCTTTGCCCATAGGTTGTTGGGAAAGGATGGATGGATGGATGGATGGACAGACAGACGGACAGATTGAGTGATTGATGTTTTTGAGCTGTCTATGTAATTTGACAATGAACTTAAACTGTTAGAAGTTGCCCCAACTGACTGGACTTTGTGTTTTCAGGTTCTCTCAGACTAAATGGCGTCCATATCGGAGGAGGATCTGTGCTGTTCCATCTGTCAGGGCGTCTTCAGAGATCCTGCTGTTCTGTCCTGCAGCCACAGCTTCTGTAAAGGCTGTCTGCAGGACTGGTGGAAAGGAAAACCAATAAAGGAGTGTCCACTTTGTAAGAGAAAGTCTTCAAAGGATGATCCACCTCTTAATCTGGTCTTGAAGAACGTCTGCGAGTCGTTTTTATTCGCACAGTCGAAGGAACCCAATGAAGATCTGTGCTCCAGAGATCAGACGGGTTCAGAGTCCATCTGCGTTCTGCACTCGGAGAAACTGAAACTCTTCTGTCTGGACCATCAGGAGCTGGTCTGTCTGATCTGCAGAGACTCACAGAAACACAAAGACCACAGGTTCAGACCCATCGAGGAAGCCGCTCAACAAATCAAGAAGGAACTGGAGGAAACTGTGAAGGCATTAAAGGACAAGTTACAGGTTTATATCGACCTGAAAGTGAAATGTGATCGAGCAGCCAAACACATCGAGGTCCAGGCCCGACACACCGAGAGGCAGATTCAGGATCAGTTTAAGAAGCTGCACCACTTTCTCTGGGAGGAAGAGGAGTCCAAGATCAGAGCTCTGAGGGAGGAAGAGGAGCAGAAGAGTCAGAGGATGAGGGAGAAGATGGAGGCTGTGAGCAGAGAGATAGAAGCTCTGACTGAAACCATCCAAAGCACAGAGGACGAGCTGAGACACCAACACCTCTCATTCCTGCACAAACACAAGGCTGCAGTGCAGCAGCACCCCCCACTGGACGATCCACAGCTGGGTTCAGGAGCTCTGATAGACCAGGCCAAACATCTGGGCAACCTGGGCTTCAACATCTGGAACAGCATGAAGGACCTGGTCTCGTACAGTCCTGTGGTTCTGGACCCAAACACCGCTCATGATGTTCTCATCGTGTCTGAAGATCTAACCTCAGTGAGACGAGGAGAAGAAAAGCAGAGAGTTCCAGAAAACCCAGAGAGAATCCAGTACTCCTTCTCTGTCCTGGGCTCCGAGGGTTTCAGCTCAGGAACTCACAGCTGGGAGGTCGACGTCACAGACAGCGAAACCTGGATACTGGGAGTGGCAACGAAGAGTGTTGATGAGGCGGGAAGACCGTTTGAAATGTGGGGGATGTGGTTGTTAAAGGGTAAATACTCAGCAGGGACACAAACGGGTGGATTCAGTCTTCTCCGAGTCAAGAAAGTGTTTCAGAGGATCCGAGTGAACCTGGACTTTGACAGAAGAAAACTGTTGTTCTCTGATCCTGATACGAACACAAACATACACACAGTTTCCCACAGTTTCACTGGAAACACACTGATTCCATTTCTGTCGACGGTGGGTCGGCTGCAGATATCACCACTGAAGATCTGTGTGAAATTGGAACAACTGAGAGGATGATGAAGTGGGTCCAAAGCGGGCCCCCGAAGAGTCCAGTCCCACCCACAGGATGAATCTGTGGAATGCAAAAATTACACTGAAGATATTTAGTCAAAAGTGTCAAACTCATTTTAGTTCAGGTTCCACATCCAGATCAGACCAGTAAAATACTATCAGAACAACCTATAAATAATGACACCTCCAATGAACCCGTTTTTACTGTAAAATTACATGAAAATACTTACATTCATAAATTATTCTTTCACAAAAAGGGGAATAACATGAACAACCTTTAATGTCTTAAAGGAGTGATATTTTGCCTTTAAAAAAAAAAAAAAAAAAGGAATTATGCATTTTCAAACATTTCCCTGTGGTCTCCATAAACTAAATGCTTTGCTTGGGTCTGAATTCTTCATTCA
>JAPQRP010000010.1:27373823-27397239 GCA_037367295.1 Apogon hyalosoma
TCCTCTTTAGGTGATTCTGTCTTATTTTAAGTGTGATGAGATATTTGGACTAGAAATGAGAAAAAATACACTTGGTAGGATTTAGATTTCTGCAGTGTAGTGACAGGCAGCAGAACCAACACATAAAGATGGAAGACACTAAACAGCCCGTTGTCCCCCTGGATGGAAATATGAGGACAAAAAAAAAACCAGACGGAACAGTTGTTTACAGTCGATTTGTTGAAACTGTTGAAGGTGTTTAATAAACATGTTAAGTGCATGTACATTCCCTTCTTTCTTGAGTTTGTCTGTTCATGCAAAATGAAACGCGATTAATATAGATTAAAAATAAATGACATTTAGTCTTGATTAATCGAAATTAATCCCCAGCAACCCTGTGATTAATCTGATTAAAACCTTTCATCGTTTGACAGCACTTATTTATACGTGAGCGAATGTAGCATATTAGCTCGTGAAAGAGAAACAGAAATTTTCACACGCAGAAACACACTTTGATCAGTAACTATGAGGCTGAATCTGTGTAAAACCCTGATAAAACCCAATCACCGTGTCATCATCTAAAAGTGTATTTCACCGAGTTTTGACAGTTTTCTCTGTTTTGCAGATCTGTGTGCCTCGTATTTAAGTTAATGCATGATAATAAAGTGAGTCATGGCGCGGGATCGTTTTACTGGGCGTCTGTCGGAGGTGAGTGATCGGATACATTTAGGGAAACTCATCCCTTAAAGTCAGCCTTTTCATTTTCCAATCAATCATGTGATCGCTGACCTAAACATCTGTAGAGAAGTGCTTTCTAATGTGCCGTATATTTAACAGGATATACGCTTTGGGAGTGCAGATGCAAATTAAATCTGGCCTTGTGGTTATGTTACGCATAATCCATGTCAATCAGGGGTGTCGAACATATGGCCTGTGGCCCAAAAGTGGACCCCCATTGTGTCCAGTCTGGCCCATGGGATGAATTTACAAAAAGCAGTCAAGATCGTCTTAACAAGCCGGTCTGATGGTACAATTAAACACTATATTTTGTACTTCTAGATGCCTGTTACTAAATGTTTTGTGTATTTGTGATCTTTCAGTTGTAATACACACATGAGAATGATAAGTGGAGTCATAATATTCTTAAAATGACACTAAATTTTCATGTTGTAGCATTTTTTATGAAAGGATCATTTGTGAATATAAACATTTTCACGATGTAATTCGACTTTTTTGCACTAAAATGAACAGAAATACATGGAGTTGTGATTATTGGCTGATGTGCCCCTGAGCAAGGCACTTAACCCCCCATTTGCTCCCCTGGCACCTGATATAGGTAGTCTGCAGTGTGTGGTGTGTTCCTGCATGTTCCAGTGATGGGTTAAAAGCAAAAGCTACATTTTGGTGTGTGGTGCATGCACTGTGTACTGACAATAAAAGAATCTTCATCTGATATTTGAGTTATTTTGGTATTATTTCACCCCTGATGTAAAGAAAACTAAACTATGCTAAAGCCTGGGATGACTGTAAAGATTTAGGAAGTTGTTTTTTTATGGAAATTTCAACTCCAAACTGAACTATAATAAGAATAATCCCTATATCAGCATCTGTAAATCATCATCAGAGATGATAGCCATATTCATTCTATCTTCTATATTCTATAGTTTTTATATGTATATTTATTCTATCTTTTATATTCTATAGTTTTCATATGCATATTCATTCTACCTTCTATATTCTATAGTTTTTATATGTATATTTATTCTATATTCTATAGTTTTTATATGTATATTTATTCTATATTCTATAGTTTTTATATGTATATTTATTCTATCTTTTATATTCTATAGTTTTCATATGCATTTTCATTTTACCTTCTATATTCTATAGTTTTTATATGTATATTTATTCTATCTTCTATATTCTATAGTTTTTATATGCATATTTATTCTATATTCTATAGTTTTTATATGTATATTTATTCTATCTTCTATAGTCTATAGTTTTTATAAGTATATTTATTCTATCTTCTATATTCTATACTTTTTATATGCATATTTATTCTATATTCTATACTTTTTATATGTATATTTATTCTATCTTCTATATTCCATAGTTTTTATATGCATATTTATTCTATCTTGTACATATTATATATTACCCTGTATATATAATTCCTGTTTGTATTTATTGCTGGTGCCTGCTGAGCCAACTGCATTGAAGTTTCCTTTTGGATGTAAAATCTGGAAATAAAGTCAAATAAAGTCTGTCTAAGTCTAAATATCTGCATATGCACACAACATGACAAAGCTTTGTTTAAAGACTCACAGGCCAAAAACTTTAGGCTCTAACATCACAACTCCAGAAAAGTTATCATCCAAAACCAAAGATTACACTTCATGAATATGCATTTATAGCCTTATTTACAACCGCATCCTCTACATCCCAATCTGTAATCATTTCACTTTAGTCAGATTCACATTAAATCTCCTCCAGTCTCCCAGAGGTGGCTTATTGCTGTCATTTACTGGCAATAAGGCGACGGTTCCAGCTCTTTGTTGAAAGCTGAGTCATATGAGCTGAGGTTTCCAGGAGGAGAAGTCAGCTTGGACTGAACTGAACTGAGCTGAACTCGGCTGCGTCACACGACCGAGCGTCTTAATCAGCAGTGGAAACCCGGCCCACGGCGAAAAAAACAAAACCAAAACACACTGTAATAAACACTGAGGTTCGCAAAGTGACCTCCACGTGTTGGGAAACAGCAAAAAGCTTCACTAGTTTTATGCAAAAGACAAATGAGGAAATGATGTGAGCATGGTTTAAATAGTAACTTATTATAGCTGCAGGGCTGTGTAGCTTTTTTTCTTTTATTTTTTTTTTTTTTTTTTTTTTTTGCATTTTCGAGCCAATATTACGTCTTTACCTTTCAGTGTATTGTAACATGCCCACATATCACACCATGTACACGTGCAGCCATGATGATGTAAATATGTAAATAAGATGCCATTTTTAATTCTAATCAATAAATACACATTTTCTTATTTTTCTCTTTATATTTTCATTTTTCACTCATTTGTGTTTTTTTCTACCTGTCATTTTCTTTGCATTTGCTTGTTGTATGTTGCTGCTGTTAATTGTGAAATGATTGGATAAATTATCTTATCTTATCTTATCTTATCTTATCTTATCTTATCTTATCTTATCTTATCTTAATAGAAGTGTTCTGACAGAAAACAACAGCTCTAAATACTCCTGTGGATTCAGTTTTTTTCTGTTTTCTGGCAAGATTTCAAGAACAATTGACATACAGCACAGACTTTGGCAAAGGCAGTTGAAACATAACATTAAACATGTTAATTTAAGCAAAAACATGTTGAAACCATAATAATACCGCCCTGTTGTTCTTGTCAACATGTACTGAAGTTGTTTTTAATTCATTTCTGTGTAAATACACTCACTTCCTTCGTCATGTGGATCCTAAAAGACTCAAAGAATTTAGCTTAAATCACAATTTTTGCATTTTTGGTAAATATACGGATGCTTTTATGATATAAAGGAGATGATTCACCTGCTCCCAGTGTCGTAGGTAATAAAGTTTAGTCCTGTTCAGCCTGGAACACGCCCGGTTTTACACCGGAATTCTACTTAAACTGAGTATGAGGCAAAAGGCCACTGAGTTATTTGGTTTTGTACAGTCTGCCCGTGGATCCTTAAAAAGTCTTAAATGTGATTATCCAAAATTAAGGCCTTAATTATCCCGAGGACTGCTAATTAATTCTAAAATCTAACACTCACAGGACTTAAAAATTCCACAGACACATTGAATAATTTTGCTGTATTTGCTTTGTACGCGGTAAAATACAAATATCAATGCACTAAAAGTGTCTTGTTTTAAAAAATATGAAAAGGCATTGAACTCATATGTAATATAAGGTTTTACTGGTGTAAAGTTGTATTGAAACGCAACATCAGAAAGTCTGGATTAGCAACGTACAAGTTAGATTGTTCTGAATGTGAATGTTTAAATACAGTTCAAGTCAAAGATTTCATGAACAGATATTTCATGAACGCTTCCTTCATCTACAGGACGTCTGCACATCCTTAAAAAGTCTAAAAAATGGATGTCCTAAATTAGAGAGCCTGTATTGAAAGTTGAAGCATCTAGTTTTATATGCTAGTCTTTTTATTTTTATTATATTTACGCACTTTTGTGATTTTTAAAGGAACAACTTTGTACTTAATTTATTGTTTAAGTCGATATATAGTAAATAGAGTTTTTCTACTTTTGCTTTTGTCCAGATATAAAAGTGATTTAAAGAGAATTTGTCCACATTATTTTCTGCTTTAGTGAGAGATACATATTCATTTTACAAAATATCAAGCTTAATTGTTCACAGCAGAGCACTGACGAAGAGCAGCTGTTGAAATTGTACCCCGGTTCCGAAATAGTTTGAATCTTTCGTCCACTTTAGAACATAAATATAAGAAGAAAAAAAACTGACACAGATTGAATTTAATTTATTCTTATTTTTATTGTCTGATGCAACAATAAAGACTATTCTAGCAGCGAAGACATAGTTGGTGTGTTTGATAAGATTTGGAATCCTGTATTGAATGGACTATATTGTAATTTCACTATTTTTAAACATTTTTGTGCTTTTTAAAGGAACAATTTTGTCATTAATATATTATTGAAGTAGATATACAGCCATATCTGCTGGGTTTTTTTCTAATTTTGCTAGTGATTGAGAAATCATTTGTCTACTTTATTTTCTGCTTTAGTGAGATACATGTCCATTTTACAAAACATTAAGTATAATTATTTACAAAAGAGCGTTGTCAAAGAGCAGCTGTTGAAATTGTAACCCGGTCCCTAAATAGTTTGAATCTTTCGTCTGGTTTAGAACTAAATATAAGAAAAAATATAAATTTCATGCAAATTTAATTCAACTTATTCTTAATTTTTATTGTCTGACGCAACAATAAAGACTATTCTAGCAGCGAAGACAGAGTTGGTGTGTTTGATAAGATTTGGAATCCTGTATCAAAAGTTGAAGCATTTAGTTCCATTGTTTTGTTTTGTTTTGTTTTGTTTTTTTTTCCATATTTTTGTGCTTTTTAAAGGAATAACTTCATCAAGAATTTAGTAGTAGATATACGGTCATAGCTGCTGCTTTTTTTCCTTTTGCTAGCTCAAATCTTTCATCTGCATTTGAATATAAATTAAAAAAAAAAAACAACTATTTCATGCAGATTTAATCCAGTTTATTCTTAATTTTCATTGTCTGATGCAACAATAAAGACTATTCTAGTAGTGAAGACAGAGTTGGTGTGTTTGATAAGATTTGGGATCCTATATTGAAAGCTGAAGCATCTAGTTCCATATTTATAAACATTTTGTGCTTTTTAAAGGAACAATTTGTCATAAATTCATTGTTAAAGTAGACATACAGCCAAAGCTGATGTTTTTTTGTCCTTTTGCTTTAGCGAGAGATACATGTTCATTTTGCAAAATATCAAGATTAATTATTTACAACAGAGCATTGTCACCGAGCAGCTGCTGAAATTGTACCCCGGTCCCTAAAGAGCTCAAAATCTTTTCTCCTGCTTTTGAATTAAATTTGAGAAGAAGAAAACGAGAAACAAACAAATTTCCACCCGATCCAATCAACGCCTTCAAACCCAAATGGAAATGACCTTTATGTCCATGCTGTTGGAGTAAACAGGCGGCAGAAAGGCGAGTAAACAGTTTAATTTGCAGTAATTCCCTACCTCTCAGCTGATTCCAGGGCTGCAGGTAGAAAACCCTCAGCTCTCCAAATAAAGGCTGATGACCGGCCTGCAGAGAAGAACCAAATGTCAAGGTAATTAATTTGTTTTCTTTTAAGAATGAGAATAAAGACAGAGGCGGCGGTGTGTGTTTCAGAGGACGGACCGAGGCCATTCACATCACACGAGTTTTTTTTTTGTTTTTTTCTGAATAAGTCACATAAACGTGGCGTCAAATGCAGGCGTTGACACTGCTTCGAGGCCTATACGTTCATTTATCATGTGTGGATGCCTCGTCCCTCTCCCGGGCGCCGCCGCCGTGATGAGGTCCGCTCGCCGTTGATAATAAGCTCATTAATCATGCAGACATACGGCCCGCAGCTCCCCGTCTATATCACAAATATGATTATCAACATTGATTGGCTCGGGGAAAAAGCAGCCACTGCCTCTGGACCAATGGAGGCAGAGGTTGTTGGGGTGCAATAGCAGAGCGGACGGCTATTGATTTAAGCATGAGAGGAGACTAAATGGAATCCGAATGTTTTGCCTTTGAAATGAGACAGTTATCAGTGGTGCTCGAGGTGTCAGGAGGAGATAAATCACCAAAAGATGGAGTCGGCGTAGGTGTTGGTTAAGTTATTTAGGATATTATATCAGGAGCACACTCAAAAAAAGGTAGTTTTAACAAATCACACCACTGTGAAGCAGAAAAAAAAACACTCTAGTGTGATTTGTACAGCTTGTAATACTTCAAAAAAGCACAAGAAGAAGCATCATAACTGACCAAAAATGCTACCACTATGCACTCCTACTGACTATGAGGAAAATGATCACTGGGATGAGTGGAAGAAGAGGGGGAAAAAAACACAGAATGAAACTAATCTACACGCTGAAACGTACAACAGTAAAAATGCAAATGAAGATGGGCGCATTTCTGCAGTTATTTTGTGTAAATGCATCCAGAAAAGCAAAATAAAGAAAAAAAAAAAACTGCTAAAGCTATTTAATGAGGTGCACACAGACTACTGCTGTGGTTATTAAAGACAGATTGTGACTTAAAATGAACAACCAGGACAGTATGGCGGTAATTTGAGGGATTTAGGTGTTTTATTCCTTTTTATTCCAACATATCATGACTTCTGCAGAGGTTGCACATCAGTTATAATGCACAGCTTGGTCAGTATTGATAAAAAATCAGTATCAGTATTAAACAGGATCTATCTGATCCTGATCAAATCAATCCTTACAGACTATTTCATTGAGAAATACTTGCAAACTATTAATTCTGTGTTCACCCATAAAGACTCGGTGTTACTTTGGTGGTTGTTCCCAAATGAATTTCACCTTTTTGAAATGATTTATCACCATTTATTATAATATTATCCTCTGTATTTTGCATTTTTTTCAGTGGAAATCATGCATTTTCTCGTATTTAATTTACCGATCATGCAGATGTCCACGAGAGCTGAGATTAAAGTTGAGGGTTATTGAATTAAAAAACAGAGAAAACTGAAGAAAATATGACTTTTTAAGCAAAGATAGCAATTACTGAACATAAACCCAGTGTGTCCATCCACTGTCATTGATCCAACTCCATGGGTTTTACTGGTGAATCAATGTTGCAGAAGATGACGGTGTTTCTATGTTCATTATGGAGCCTCTGAACGTCCAAATGGGTCATATCTGATGACCATGAAAAGACGACAAACTGCATTTTACACCAATTTATTTATGTGCATTGATCAGAAGGTATTAAACATTTGAGTTGACTAGATGATTTTGGGTGGCGCTTATTATTTGGGTCTTTACGGGTAAAATAGGATGTACCTGATCCTGACAAAATGAATCATTGTGGTTTTCTTCACTGAGAAGAACTTACTAACTGCTAATTCTGAACTTTTTACTTTGTGCTTCCTGTGTCTTCATACACTAATGAATAACATAATAAAATAAGACTTCCTGTAGTTTGTAGCTCATTAAAAATCACATTTTTTTCGGACACAAATGATCTAATATCTTCAGTAAGAGGCCGCGTGTGGATTGAAATATGCTAAACAAGAACTGCCACATTTACATAATTTAATGTATTAACGAGCTGAATACTATATTCAAATAAGACCAGGAAAAATAATTGCAAATTCAATGCATAGACACTAAAGAATGACCTACTGCTTCCATACATTATGTTACGCTTTATTTAAAGCTCTGACTAAATGCATTTTAAACAGAAATTTGTGAATGAATGGCCTCAGTTTTTCGTGTCTTCAGTTTGACAATGTGTACTGTCATCCCCAAAGTCACACACAGATCATCTGACTGATCACACACACTCAAATTATTCTATTTATCACAAGGAAATACACACATGTAGCATCAGGAATTTATTTTGTAAAGACGTGATGTGATGCAATTTTGACAACATGCGCAATTTTTTATATATGCAACTAAAATACAGCGTCAACAACCAACATGTTCAATATATGAGCCTTTTCTTGATAAAATATTGACAAAAACATCCCAAATGTCATTATAATCACTGAAGTAATTTTTCTCGAGAAAATGACCAAAGATAGAGGTGTCTAGGAGAACTGAAGTGGAAAAAAAACCCTCGGAATCCAGTAAAAATCGTGAAGTTGTATCCGGTCATTGAAACATAATGACGGCTTTGAGGTGCATTACATTCAGACGTGTCTCTGGGAAAGACTGAATGAATGTACTTTCTGTTACAACAATCCCTCACCTCCTCCACAAGAAATGAGGATATGGAATTAGGGCAGCCTAAAAAAGAGATCGGAATAGAAAGATGAGCACTGAGGCTCCGGGGCTCGGTCAAAATTACCTCAGTCTGCTCCTCAAATGAAAGCAAATGTGTCCTTAAAGCCTCGCTAAAAGCACCAGACAGCGGCGGCTCGCTCACGTTCGCTCACATCCACGAGGCCTTGAATAGCGCACACTGCATTAGCTTTCAACCGCATCACTTTGAAGTGACAGGAACATTTGAGTATTGATTAACAAACTAGTTTCCACTCGATCCGGGTATCGCAGACATTCTTCTGTGAATAATAACTGAAAAGATTGATTCTTGTCTTCTGTACTGTATGAGAATGGGGAGGATCTCGACACAAATCTTTCAAGGTGACAAACAAGGGCCTTTAACGCCTCGTAGAGCCCCCGAGTGGCCTTTCAAAGCCCTCCTGATTTCAAGTTTCGCTGGGTATCAAGAGGCTTTTCAGACATCAGCCGTTTATGCTGATGTTCTCGACGCCGTCGTGCACCTGGCTCACCTCGTCTCACCCTCCAACCTCCCACGGCTCGACCGAATCGGGCGAAAACGAGCCGAGGAAGGCAGAATTAAAGAGACAGAGAGAAAAGAGAGGAGACGAGGAGGGGGGGGGGTCGCTGTAAGACCACGCACACAAATCCTCTCTTCTTCACGTACACACAAGCCTGGTGTGCATACACTGTGTGATAAAAACCCACTAGCAAACTCTGTCACTCAATTAATGTCTCGTTTTATCTGGTTTTAACATACCTGCTATCCTCAGCTGGAATTAAAGCCTCACCTCTTTCTCTCACACCCCCCCCCATCCCTTTTTTCCTGCGCTCTCTCTAAGTAGCTAAGCACAGTGTGTGGGATTAGCCACTGTGGTAATAACTTCCATATTGAAAAATGCAAGATTCGGCTTCCTTGTGTTCACAGAGACTTTAGCTTTTATAAATAGAATAGCCTTACACTACGAACATACTTCAGACTCAAATTAGTTTTTCTTTTTGTTTTTTTCTTTACCATCATGTTTTTATTTTACACTTCTGTGTAGCAGACTTTTTGGTATTCACTCACGCCAAGTGGGTCTAAAGCCGTGAACTGTCTTGTACAGTGTTTTCCACACAGTTTTGCAGTTCAAATGGCGGATTGGAAACTGCTGACATTCCGGTGGCAGATATTGCTCTCTTGCCCGCCAGCGCCCTAAATCCCCTGTTGAGAGGAGTGTGGTGTGAAATCCATTTACCACAGAATTCTGCAGAAAGCTTGTCATCTCATTGAAAAGATCCCCCTGAAATATGGAAGAAGCCTCTGCTCTAGAGGTAAAAAAAAAAAAGAAAAAAGAAAAAAGCTTCCCATATTTCCCCACTTCTTTGTCTCTCAGTCTGTTTTCTCTTTGTCTCTTGTTCAATTTCCTTTGAAAAGTGTCTCCTGGCGGTAAACAAAGATGGCTGCTCTGTCACGGCGGGGTTAATCTTTCATAAAAAAGTGTCGAGAGACTTTTGCAGTCGGGGTCCCCGGGGCATGGGAGCACTAACAGGCATAAGTGGGGGTTTATCATTTCTTTTATTTCACTGTGATTAGCTGCTGCTGCACTGGCTCCCTGGCAATGCAACCAGCATTTAACCTATGACTGATCTGATTAAAAAACACACACTGGTGCATCAATCATATTAGTCCCAGGTTTGTCATAAAATGTACCCTGTCTCTATCCTTTTCTGTAACAGAGGTCAAAAAGCCTAACCCTACAAATCAAAGCTTTTTTTCTTCTCTACATACAGCTCAGCAGATGCTCTGGCTCCTGTTTCCAAAAAAATTAAATAAATAAAATTGATTGCTGAAAACTGTGCTTTCAGCCTAAGCGCTCATGTCGTGTTTCTATACGAATCCCGCCGTCAGTTAAGTCACGTCGCCTCGGGAGCCGCGGTCTCTAGAGTCGACGCCGTGCCTTTTGTCTGAGAAGATGCAAACATCTCACGGACCGCGTCTAGAAAGCGGCATTATCACGAGTCTGTGCAGCCGTGTCAGCGCAGGATTTCTCTTTCTCTAATCAAGAATTTATTAAACCGAAAGCATTCTTTGATTTTTGCGGCGTTCTCCGGCATTCAGTGTGAAACTCAGTCTGAGCCAATCAGAAGTGGTCCTGATGAGAGTGTGAGTGCCATGCCGGAGCTCTCCAGCGCTATTTCAGGTCAGGGTGCCTTTGTGTGCAGCTATATGTCAAACAAAGGGCCGCTACGCCTGCCTGCCTGCCGTCCATACGCCCGGGCTGGGGGGAGGGAGTGGAGATATGGTCTGCGAGTAGAGTGTGTGTTTTGGTTTGGAGTGGGGATGGGAATGGGGGGGTGGGGGTGTCGGCAGGGAGCAATCAGGCGTGTGAAAATACTCCACACTGACTCTCTCCTCCTCCTCTCTCCTTCATCCTGCCTCCTTTGTGCTCTATTTCATACATTTCACTGTCCTTTTCTTTCACTTTAATATGCGTTCACCTCATCTCCACGACCCTTTACCTTTCACCTCCCCCCTTCCCCCTGTTGCTGCTCCTCCTCTGTCCCTCAGATGTCACATAACCAGGAGCTAATATCACCCTGCAACAAATTATAACGCAAAGTTTACCGCCCATTATAGCTCTTTGGTGGGAGACGATCTTTGATATGGAAATGCAGTTGCATGCGCACATATGCACTACATGTGAGAACCTCAGTGTGTGTGTGTGTGTGTGTGTGTGTGTGTGTGTGTGTGTGTGTGTGTGTGTGCGTGTGTGTGTGTGTGTGTGTGTGTGAGGGCAAAGCGTGGGAAGACAATGAAAAATGGAGGGTGTATCCTCAGGGAACCCTGTCGTAAACTGCTTCGACAAATTGGGACTGAGGGTACGTATCTCTGAGGGTTTGTCGCAGCCCCCAGCCAATATGCACACACATCAAACTGACACATGACAAATGGTAGGTGTGGATGATGGAGTTACTATGAGCCAATAAGCTCTTTAATGTATTCAAAACCTCTTAGCCGCACTAAGTACCTAAGTGCTCCAAGTGGAGAAAGGTTAGTGGTGCTAACAGTAAGTCAGGCAATGTGAACAAAGAAACATGAGGGTACAGTTCACCTCCATCGCTTTGGGAGTTAGAACTCCACACAGAAACAGACACAAGAAGAAGGAAAAAAAAATGTAAAACCGACTTCAGGATAAATCTGTCACCGCTGACTGATGCAGCTAATCACTAAAGGAATCCAAAGACAAAGAAGACGAGAGGGCTTACCTTCCAGTTCCACAGCCACATGTGAGAGTCCACGGCTACACAAACACACATGAACACATGCACAAACACACACGGAGTCATCACACATGCGCTCCCACGCACTCATACACGCCGTGTGCGAGAAGAGAGAGAGAGAGAGAGACGAGAACCCATCATTGTTCTCATAACCCCTCCCACACGGATGCGTATCTCTGTCTGGATGGAAACATGTAGGAGTAGCACTCTCTCTCTCTCTTCTCTCACACACATACACACATTTCTCACAGTGTCTGGCCGAAAAAACATGCAGCATCAACAGTCTACCTTGTTGCAGCCTCCCTTTTCTCCAGGAATTCCAGCACACACACTCATTCTCCACTCATATACAGCACACAGCACACAAAGACTCCCACTCACAGACTGTGTGATCATGTGATGTGTGTGATGCGCGACGCATGCATGCATGTGAGAGCATGTGGTGTCTTTCCACTGCCTGTCCCTTATCAGCTATTTTGTGTACGCTGTGTGCATTTTTTGGACCTCGCCGCGATAATGCAGGGTGTGTATTTCTTTCGTCCTGTGTGTCGTAGTAGTAGTAGTGTCCCAGCTCTGTTCCTCTATGTGTGTGTGTGTTCACATGTGAGAGTGTGTGTTTTACACTGAGGGGTTAGGTGTTAGGATAAACAAACAGGAACCTTTACAACCTCTCATTTTGCTCGGCCATAGGGGAGGAAACAGCTCTCACGTCCGTTCTATTAGTCCCGAGGGGCCGTATGGCTACATGTACTTACCCCCCCTGCATTATTGATGGCTGGTAATGGCGCCATTACAACAGGATAGGAAGCTGGTGGATGTTTTAACACAGGGCTGATGAGGACATGTGAAGAATCGTAGTCCGCTGGGCCAGGCTGAGCCAATTTTATGCCTTTTTTAAGAGAGGCAGTGAAATAAAGGATCAAACTAGAAGCAGTGATGGTCTTCAGCCCGGACTACTTTCTGCTGATTGAGCCTTTATGCGTGAAAGGATGCTAATAAATGTGGCGATTTGGAGGCGCGGAATGGAAATCTAGCTGTATGATGAGCCGAGCCAGTCTGAACCAGGCCGGTCTGGGTTATTTTCTGCTGACTGTAGGTGTTTGAGTCCAGCCAGCTCAACAACTTAGCCGTCGGTACTGACTGTGCACCGTTAGTGTAAATCTTCAGGCGGCGCAGACGGGCGTAAATCTCAAAAACAGTGCAGTGCTGCCTTTTAAGAAGTGCGTATGACTGTGGAAATGCACGCGGGAGTGTGACAAAAAAGCCTCGCTGGCGCTTCGTTTCAGCGCTGCCTACCTGCTGTGTTTCTACAGGACGAGAAAACAGGAAAGGTTGTGAGGTCAGGATTCTATCGGCGCTACATGTACAACCTGTCTGACTAATTAGGAATGTGTCCACACATTCCACTTTATCTACACATACACACCACCGTACATACACTGTAGAATGACAGCTCGTGGGGATTTTTTCCTTTAAATACAGCATCTAAAAAATGTTAATTGCAATTACAAGGGGAAAACACATGCATGGCGCTGGTCATAAACACACCAGCTGATTCTGTTCAGCTTTAACACGATGTCATTTTACAACTACTCTCTTATACTATGCATGGATTCTCCTTAATAGTCTTGTTACATTTAAATAATAATTGAAAAAGATAATAATGAAGTCACTTTTCCCACTATCATAACACATTGTGGCCTCAAATGTAACTTTTAGACAACATGTTTTAGTGTTCACAGAAGCAATTTGCCCAACAAAAAGTCAAAGAATAGATGTGTTAAAACACTCATTATAAATCTAATTAAATTTGCTGCTGTCTTTGTTATCGAGTCTCTGATGCAGAACAATGGATCTTAACGTCATTTTAGTCACACACACACACACGTCTACGTGAACATGGATGGATGTGTGTGTTGCATTCATGGAGCCTCTTTTTTTTTTTTTTTTTTTTTCACTTCAGCTGTAATTTCACTCCATGCAGCAGAGTGGTCAAATAGTATTAAAATCATCATTGCATCTGTCGTTTTTTATGCAACAACAGGAAAACAGGTCAAGAACATTTGTTATATCTGAGGTTTGACACATATAGGCTACTTAAAATACCGTATACAGTATTTAGATCACAGCTGAAATAACATTTAAGGCTATAATTTGTTCTAAAGACACTGAATAATGCATGCACTGGAATAAATATTAATATCAATCATGCAGTGTTTTCTGTAAAAAAGTCATAAGTATCCCTTAGGGAAGAGTCGAAATTCCATCATGACGAACACAAAACATTAAATCAGGTTTTTAAGAGGGTTCTGGTAACCACAAGAATGGCTGTATAATATAATGAATTGTAACTGGTTGTGATCTACATGACAGACACATACATGATACTAAATATAATTTCTCACTCTTATTTAATCGCTTGACAGAATATGTTGTGTGCTGAATTAAGGTCAAACCAGAATGTTTTGAAGTGGCGGGAAAATACGTTTTTACATGAAAACATTAACCATCTGGAATTAAGATTTGTATTGCAGACACATTAACATTCCAGCACTGAATTTTCTTTTCAACTTTCCAGCACATTCAGTCTTTTCTTTCCCATTATAATACACATTTCTGTGCATAATGCGGAAAAATGTGAATCATTAACTCTTTTCACGAGTAGAACCAAAAGAAATATCTTAAGTGGAATGCTTAGAAAAAAGTATTATATCACCAGAACGTGACATTTTTCTTGGTTAAAGATTCCTATGCTTGGATTTTCGTGGACTTTAAGCTGCTGTGATGGAATTCTTTTAAAAAAATCACCTAAAATGAGAGAGAGACGAAAATAGCAAAAATATTGTCTTATTTTAGCGAGGCCAAAAAATAACTTCATCCAAAGTGCAAAGAATCCTTCATGCATTTACACCATATGCATTTCTAGAAATAGATTTTGTCTGTATTTTGCATGTTTCGTTGAATGCACTGGAGTCGTCCAGGTTTTCTCTGAATGCCACACCCAACGGCCTTCACTGCTCACACATGTTCCACCCCTCCTCTTCCTCTTCCTCCTCCTCCTCCTCCTCAGTGTCCAGCTCGCGCTCGGCTGCCAGGTCACAGCTCCCACATGCAACACAAGAACCAGAGGCGTGTGCACTGATACTGCTGTATCCTCACAATGTTCTCCGCTGAGATAAACCGCAGCCCGGCCACGGCGGCTGGCGCCTCGCGGCCGCTTGGAAATGGGGCAGGATGACCAAGCATCCAGCAAAGGCAATCCGATTGAATTACCGCTGATCGAATTGAACCGAGCACGTATATATGTATTGTTTTTTTGTGTTAAACTCCAGCTTTGACACTTTAGAGGTAACGCTTTCAGTGCTTCCACCAACTGAGAGCCGGGCTTTGCTTTCACACACTACACAGATCTCGATGACTAAGCAGCAGAATAGACTGAATTAATGAGAGATATTCTAATGTTTTACAGTTCCAATGTGTTGATAATGATTCACAGCCGAAGGGGGTTTGTTGCATTACACGGCTGCATACAGTAACTGCTTTATGCTCTTAGATATTCAAATTATAGTTTGCTTGGCTGACGTGAGACAACGCAAAGGCTTCAGGGAATAAAAAAAAACGGCCAAATACACAAACTCATATGCTATCAGTGTCAACGCTTTGGGCAATTATTAGCACATAAAAGAAGCTGTTAGATGAGGGTGGGAACACAGTGATCTCTTCTAAGATAAAGAAAACAAGTATATAGAGAAAATGTGTTTGTGTGTGTGTGTGTGTGTGTGAGGTGGATATCTGAGCAAAGACAGAGGAATCGGGGGGGAGGGGGCGGGGGGGGCTGGTAGCACATGTTCAGTACCTGCTCTCCTATGGCCTACTAATGAGCTATCCAACTCTGTAATGGCAACTGCACACACTTCCTATGCCATCCAACGCAAATAATGATGAAAATTATTAAAAACATCTTCCCTGAGGTTTACTTTCAGTGCACTCTCCTTCTACGCACCCACAAAAGGTGTACTTTTCCAATCTCTGCGGGAAAATATGCATATTTCCCCCTATGTGGTTGAACAAAGCCTCTCCTAAAGGGTTAAAAACAGCTTTTAGTTTCTGTTAAATGCAGCTGAAGTTAATGAGACGAGCGCGCCGCAGCCTTGAGCGTAAACCGAATTTAGTTTAGTTATGGATTAATAAATGAAATACACAAAACGCGGTTGTGTTAATACTTTATCAATAGCAAATGTCAACTTACCGCAAGCTTTTTGTTTAAATGCGCAATTCTGAGACGAAATGAAAGAAGGAAAAAAAAAAAAAAGATGACCCCGCCTTTTTTTTTAACACCCCACAATGCATTTCAAGCAGTATAGCATTGTCTTTTGATTTTTTTTTTTTTTTCTCTCTGGCAGCAAAAAAATCAAACACAATGAAACAACAAAAGCAGGTAGAAATGAGCATAATGGTCTCTTCAGACAAGGTGAGCCCCATCCACAGGGGTCCCACCCGCTCAGCTCCATCCACAATCTCCATGACAACCACTTACCATGACGACCCCACTCACCATGACGACCTCTGTCACCCAGCTGTCCTCCAGAGGCCTGTAATAGAGCTAATACTGCTGCTGTCGAGCCCCCGGGAGACCGAGACCACCACCCTCTTCTCCTCTCTCGCTCTTTTCCTGTAATTCCTTCACCCCAGGGGGTTAAAGCGCCTAAATCTGCAGAAGCCTCTCATTCAGACAATAAAACCCAGTCTATCCTCTGGTTCTACTGGGTTAAGCAACCCTTCGCCTTCTGGCCCAGGATTCAATTGGATCAACAGCGCTGCTAACCAACAACCTAACAACTCCCTGGGATTGCAGCTTCTCAGTCTCGTAGCCCAGAGAAAATTCAACTACACTCCTCCAGCTTTGAGGACAGAAAATTCCTTAAATGACTCTCCTAACCTGGTTTAGGCCCCAGTTGCGTGGTCATTTTGAAATTGAACTGTTTGTGCACAGAAACGAGAAGACAATTGTGCGTTTTCTTGCAGAAGTAGAACACTCACATGGACACACAGCTTCTTAAAGCATCTCTTTGTCTCTGGGGGTTACATAATGATTCCATGACAGGCTGTCAGACATCATATGAAATTGATTCCACACAGCCAAAGCTCCGCCATTATCCGTATCCCCTGACATCTCTGTGCTTGATCAGCCACTTATCTTTTATTACCTTATGAAACAGCCCACCTAGAACAATCCAAGGCAAACAAAGACAGAAAGACAAGCGTGGAAAGAAAAGTGTAAAGTAGGAAAACAATTCCATTTCCACTTTTAGAGAATAACTTCCATTGTTGAGGTGATACCTCTTCGTCACTTTGTGCAGCAAACGCCAAACCAGACCAGCTCTACTTTCAACCAAAAGACATTTATCAGTCGAGATCTGAGGGACTTTTCCCAACGCTTGTAGATTGGAGTTCATTGTGTGTGACAGTCATCGTCTAGGCCTCGCAGAAAAAGGAGTCGGCATTAGGATGCAGAGCTGTGTAAATGCATGAATGAGTGTGTGTGTGTGTGTGTGTGTGTGCGTGAGTCGGTGAGTGTGTATATAGGATGCACATGCATGCATGTGTAGCGGAGTAGTGTGTGACTTACCCCCGGCTGTCCCTGAGGGTTGAACATGCTCTGACAGCGCTGATGCTTCTCAGCATCCCGCTCTTCCGAAACCTTTCATCTACAGTACGTTCACTATCACTCAAAACTCTCTCCTCCTCCTTTTCCCTCTCCTTCCTAAACTCTTTCTATTCTTTTCTTTCCTCTCTGCCTGCATCTCCATCTCCATCCTTCCTGTCTTTTTACTCTCGATACACTTTCCTTTCTCTTTCATCTTCCTCTTTTTTCTTTTCTCTTCTCACTCTCTTCCCTCGCTCTGCGTTTTCCACTTTTCATTTTGACTTTATTTTTTCTCCGGTTCCCTCTCTTTCTCACTGTCATTTAGCCTCTCATCCTTTTCCTTCCCCTCCTCCTGCTCCCCTCCAGGAGCTTGGTATCGCTGTCTCTCGGCTGGCACAGAGAACAGGCAGACACATGGGAGGGCTGTTTTGTAATCCAGCAGGTCATACCACCCTGGCACAGGAAAAGGGGGAGGGGGGGCTGACGGGATGCAGGGAGGGGAGAGGACTGAGCCATCCTATAGTGCTACCTTCCAACCTATACCTTTGCTGCATCCCTCCGTCTGCGAGCTGATGGTCTCTCCCATTTTTCCCACCGACGTCGGGAGGTCTCGTCTTGCTACATCCTCTCTGCGCGTCGGGGGTTTAGGACTGAAAGGCGAAGGAAACAAGGAAGGAAGGAAGGAAGGAAGGAAGGAAAAATGGGAGTGGGAGGAATTGTGGGAATTAAAGGACAAATGAGAGAAAAGAGGAAAGGAAAGAAGAGAGATGGGAATGAAAGCAGAGATGAATAGACGATGGTCATGGGGGAGGGATGCCTCGAAGGGATGGAGACTGAATCAATGAAGCCTCTTAGCTCAGGAAATATTTTAAGTACAGGAAGAGTACAAATAAAATTTATGGAAAAAAACAAATTAAGAGACTGGTCATGGATTTGTGATGCTGAATATGTGTATTGGACAACGTATTAAGTTACAACACGCTGCACGGTCGGCGCCGGTCTCTGAAAGTCCAACCCCACCGGCAAAATAAAGTCACATTTGTACGCTTAGAACTTGAGCCAAAAATACATTTTATATCAACATTTGTAGACGTATTCAATGATAATTTATTTTATTATTAATATATATAATATATAATAATATAATATATAATATATAAACAAAACCACAATGTTTTTCTACTCTCAAACAAAAACCTTATGTCACCTAAAACCTCCTGCCTGTAACACTTTAATGCTGATATACACATATCTATAGTTGCTAATGAGGTCAGCAAACATTTAAATTATTTGTGGTTTTCAGAAAAGTACAATGGATTCGTTCTTCTGGCGTCTGAGTAGTTTGATTAAACAAGAAAAGCACAGTCAATAGTCTGTAATTCATACTCAACACATTAAGGGGTACCTATAGTGAAGTTTCACTGCTAGCTATTTGAAACAATCACGTACAGGTAACTAGTGTTGTAACCCACTGTCAAATACTAAAGCCCTGTCCATACAAAGCTTTAGTCATATCCGCAGAAGTTTTGTATCGAATAGGCCTTTTGTCCACATGAAACCGGCATCTTCAGTCACTGAAACTACAACATTTTGAAACCGGATCCCAGAGCAGATAAATTTGAAAAAGTTTCACGTCTTCGCCTGTATGACCAAACTGCAACTTTCCTAAAACGATGATGTCATAGCTCCACCTCTCTAACCTTTCAACCCGGGAGCAAGATGCCACTTCACAACAACAACAACGGCAGACAACAGAGTAGTGCCCGTGCTTCAACAGCTATTGAGCTTATTGGAAATATTGAATCCAAATCTTCTGCTACACTTTCGTTACAACAAACAACCATAGCTAACAATATTCACTACATGTTCTTGGATCTACCACAGAGAGAGGCAACCAGGGGGAAATAATGGACAGACCTGGTAGAACCAAGCAAACTTTATATGCATGCTTGACATCTTCTTCTGCGTTTTTTGCTAGAGCATTACAACGCCACATACAGGCCTGGCATCAGTACGACATCGTTTTCAGTCATCTTCAGTGGTTTCGTGTGGAGGCAGATATTTCCTGAAATGGCTCCTTTCAAACCAAATTCAGCAGTCTCCGAAGACCACTTCAAGCTGACCTGCTATAAGTGTGATCTTCAGGCTGAGCTGCTGGGCACAAAGCACAAGTGTCATCTGAACCCTAAACACTGTTTCCAGAGTTCAGTCACAAAAAGTCAAAGGATGATGAGAAACTGGAACAGCGCCGGTCAAAGGTAAGGGCCTTCAGTATGTGGGACATTAAAAATAGCATTAAACTAAACAGTAAATTGATTTATTCTTTGTAATTCAAATTGTAGCCGTGATCATGTAAATGACCATGACGCTTGGGCATTAACTTTTGTCTAACGTAACATGTCCATTACATCTGACAATAACCCGATCCAGGGTGACACATTGTTCTAATACTCCTTTAACAACATTTGATGTCTGTGGTATTATTACATGGTGTCGCGTTAACATAATATAAACCAACAAATGAATCATTACATCGGGCTGGGTGATAAAACGATAACAATATATATCACAAAATAACTTTTCCTCGATAAAAATATGAGACATGCTCGATACAATTTCGACAGAATTCATTCATCCGTGTTTCGACAGACATGAGAACAGCCAATCATAATTAAGTAGTGCCGCATTGAACCAATCATGCTAGAGCAATGTCAAGTTAGGTTGACGCACACCGCACAGGCATAAGAGCAGCTGCAGCACACACGCTAGTGTTTGGGCTGCAGCGGGAGGTAATGAGTGTTCTCTCAGGAGGAAATCTGACAGAGAACTTGGGCGACCGGAGGTTAGGGTTAGCACCGCGCAGCCGCATTATGGTCGCAGCGGCAGCAAACACGGACGGAAACGGCTTCATCGCCAGCTTCAGTGCATTGCGTGGAACTCCGCTTCCCCCAGTGCACGTCGCGACAAATTTCCGAAAATGCCCGAGTGACCTACTGGCTCTGTTAATAAACAAATGGATTGTTTATGGTGGAGTACACGTCGAAATTGTTCACCGTAAGGGAAGAGATTCAGGTGCGTGATCACGGAAAGACTTCGTGATACTTAGGCTGTGACTCGAGTTTTACAGATCTGATGAAAAATTGGTGATGAACGTCATATGCTAGAGCTGCACAATACATCATTTGAGCATCGGCATCGCAATGTATGTGTGCGCAATAGTCACATCACAGATCCTGCAATGTAGGAGCAAATTAACTCAACAGGTTCTCATCGAATTTCAACCTGAGTATCCGACACACACTGCGCACAGCGACCCGCCAATCACAGTCCTTCTTCGTCAGTTTGCTGAAGCAGACCACGCCCCTGCACGTGGAGTGAGTCGCTGGTAACAACATTGAAACATGAGCAACAAACGAGAGAAAATCACCAAAAACGAAGACTCTGTGCCAAAAAGAAAAGCGACGTCAGTTATCTGCAATTATTTCGGCTACGGGAAGGATGAAACTGAAACACGTGTTCTGTGTCGACAGTGCCTTCCACCTGTCGCCACAACGAGAGGAAATGCAAGGAATTTGTTTGACCATTTACGTCGGCACCACACAGCTGTTATATCCTCCTGAGTAGCTTTTCATATCGCAATATATATCGCAGGGTTAAAAAAATTGCAATGTCAATTTTTTTTCCAATATTGTGCAGAACTATCATACGCAGCTTTAAGAAACGCAGCAGCTCACTGTATGCCATTAATATGTGTTTCAAATACTTAACAAACATGACGTCTGTGGTTTTATTACACGATGTTCTCCTTTGCGAGTATGTGCTTACGATACAAAACAACAAATAAACCACTGCATATAAGTATATTTTTGAGAATAATATTCCTGCTCTTAACACACTTTGCTCCACTATCTCTGCCTTCTCGTATACCTGATTCCGACCGATTACTTTTACGTTCACAGATTACATTTTTTCCAAAGAGAAGGAGGTCATAGCCAACTGAGCTACAAATAACTGCCCATGTTAATACATGTAAGCACATTTTAATCTGCTGTAATTGACTGAGCTTTACCTATATGTTACAGTAGACTGCCTCTAAACGCTGTACTGGGATATGCTAATGCCACTGTCAGTGAGTGCACGTGTGTGTTTGGAAAAGTGAAGTTGGTGTGTGATTGAATGAATAACCGCTGAACCATGAAGGAAGGTGAGCCAGAGGTGTGTGCATGTGAGTGCGCGGGGAACATTTCTTGAGCGCCGTTCGAGCCCATCAGCTGGTTTTAAGCTGTCAGTCTGGTTAAGTGTTCATCCCGTGTGAAAAAAGAGCAACCGAGATTTATCACGACAGTCGACGGTACTGTATTCTGTTGCTCAAAAATTACCCCTACTTTGTGACGCTGAAATATGTGTGGAGGTTTTTTGTCTGTTAAAAGCGTGCGCAGTGCACAGTCTTGAGAAATGACACACAAAGGCATAGAGAGAGAGGACTACAATTTGCAGCCAAGGTCGACTTGTCAGGGAATTTAACTGGGGATTTGCTCTGAAACAATCTCGACACTCCCAGCTCGACACGTACTGATGCTTTACCAGGATGTACGGAGTACCCCCAGAGCGTCACCGTCAACAGTGAACTCCAAAATACAACGTCAAAGTTGTGGTTTGGTTAGGTTAAGCGTAAGAACGACTTGGTTTTGGTTAGAAAAAAAGGGTGAAAAAAAATATATGAAGAAAAACCATAAAAATGAACAGCACGACATGGGACACAAACCTTCAGCCAAACGTTTCCCAACTGTGTTAATCCATAAAATAAAAATTAAAAATCACTGTTATACTCCTATAACCAGATGTTTCTGGGCCCAAAATACATTTTATATTAACATTCGTAGACATATTTGCTGTTTTAATCATCTACGGTGCTTTTGGGATTTAATGGGACTAGAATGAGGGTAAATTAATAACTGTGTTCTCCTAGCGTGATGGCATTATTGAACTTTTTATGGTTAGCTTTAGGCAATGACAGGACTTAGAATTATGAGAAGAAACACGAAATTGGTTAATACACTAAAAAAAAAAAAAAGAAAACCTAAAACAGCACCCCTACCAAAGTGTCCACTACTTAAAAATGACCTTAGACAGTGAGTAATATTAATGGGGTTTAACTGCTTTGTACCTGAGGTAATATATGGCACTACAATAAAACTCGTTATTCACTTGGATTTATCAGAATTTTTTAAAATTGTTTTTTACTTTGTCATCTTGAAACCGGCTCGCTGATGACATCACTCTGCTGTCAGCTTGGTCACCGGTAAGAGTTGCTAAAGTAAACCCATGATTATTGAGATAAATTAGATGCTCGTAATATGACAGTGATACATTAAATATGATCATAGTTAATGTTTCGGGTCTGAGCAGATCAGGTTCAGTTTGTCTGAGTGGACCCGATGCTGTTTGATTACATATACGCCTAGAAAACAGTCCATAAATCCAAGTGAATGGCAAGTTTTATCGTGGAGCCGTATATTACAGACAATAAACCGTTGTAATATTGTCAAGTGTTTCAGGTTTATGTTGTCCATTTCTGACGTCGAAGGAATTCTATCTGGTACCTTGTGGTCAGAACCTGATTCTATTGGCGTCCCTCAGCAGTGACAACAGTATACTGGTTGATTAAAAAAAACAGACCCGCGCTTACATACCTTTAGTCTTTCGAAAGAGGCGTTTGCGAGGAATAATAAACTCTGGACTCAGCACATCAGTATCCATGTCCTGTGTCAAACCAAAGGTACATGCTATGTTTATTTCTTAAAAGCAACTTTCTTATTTCAGCTGTTTTACCACAGTCTTTTCCAAACCCTAACCAAACACGGGAAAAATAAATAAATCTTACCTAGTGTATTTTTCTCATTTCTCATCAAAACATCTCATCACACTTAAAATAAGACATAATCACCTAAAGAGTAACTTTTCAGTGAGATATAAGAACTTATT
>JAPQRP010000010.1:27409047-27420341 GCA_037367295.1 Apogon hyalosoma
TTGTGCAGTAATCTACACCTGGCTTTACTGCCTCTGTCCATAATAATATACATTATATAGACTAAATGTCCTCTAAAATTAATGTTTATTTGCAACATTGTATAGCAAACTATTACATGATCAAAAACAAATTAATTTTTGCAAAAAAAATGTCTGGGGTTGCGATAAATTTGTGATGTTAAAATGGGGTCAGGAGCCACTGTCTTAGCCTGTATCCATGAAGAATAATAACCTTTGTGTCTAAAATATTCAGACATCAATTATTTAGACGTATTTCTATTATACCGCATGTACATTTCAGTGTATTATCTAAAACATTCGCTTCAAAGGACATTTTCATTTCATTTGTAGTATTTATTACAGTTTATAACAAAATACCAAATTGAATTATGCATGCGATAGTGCAGTAAGTATGTACACTGACAATGCATTTCCTACGTTATGTAAATAAATGGAATCTATTTTTTAACAGATTTGATCTTTATATTTTGGTGAGCCTAAAGAATAGGACATAATGATGTAGACCTAGTCATAGTGTAGTGGTTTTATGGGAAATCAATTCTTCCTGTTGATTTACACATTCACCCTTAAGCTCTGCATTGTAATTCAATTATCGTCTCTGGGAAGCAGGAATTCTTTGATCAGGTTCTGTTGTTAGGCTGAAAAGTGAGCGACCAGACCATCAAGGCTGCCCAGAACCACTGAAATATGCATGAATAAATTAAAACATTTTATCAACCACCATGACTTGGTTTAATCCCTCTTTAAAGGAAGGAATTTATCTCAAATTAGCTTTGAGAGCATCGCTGTTTTAATTAATATTGCGCTTAAACGGGGTGAAATATGTGTTCAGTCATGTTAACTAAAAGGAAATCCAGCCATGACTCAAAACTAATATTAGCTCTTCCGTGAAATCTGCTCATATATTCATCTGGACATAAGACGGCGGGTAGAGCTGGCAGGAATGAGACCTCATCACTGCTATTTATCAAAACTGGAGTATGAACCTATGAGAGTCTCCTTTCAGAGTCTCCACAGAGAGGCTGAGTCATCCAGGACGCCCAGGAGGAAGACTCGTAAAGCGACAGGATGAGGGTTTGGGGATGCTGAGACCACTTCTGTACCAATTAAAGATGAGGTGAGATAAACTGTAGCATCATGAAACGATGCTGTCATCTATGACTGACTCATATTCTACTGGGCTTTAGGCGGTAAACAAAGGACTTCAAATTAATTGTTTTGCAACTTAAATTATGCATGATGTATATGTCTGTAAAAGAAGCGCAGGTACACATACAGTAGATGAAGTAGGGCTGCACGATATTGGAAAAAACTGACATTGTGATTTTTTTTTTTTTTTTTTTCATTTATATTGCGATGTGAAAAAATACTCAGGAAATATAACAGCTGTGTGGTGCCGACGTAAATGGTCAAACGAATTAGTTGTGATTCCTCTGGTTGTGTCGACAGGTGGGAGGCACTGTCCACACAGAACGCGTTTCAGTTTCATCCTGGTAGCCGAAATAATTCCAGATAACTGACGTCACTTTTCTTTTTGGCACCAAGTCTTCGTTTTCGGTGATTTTGTCTTGTTCGTTGCTCATCTTTCCATGTTGTTACCAGCGACTCGCTCCGTGTGCAGGGGCGTGGTCTGCTTTGGCTAACTGAATAAGAACGAATGTGATTGGTGGATGGCTGAGCGCAGTGTGTGTCAGGTACGCAGGATGAAATTATTTGAGAACATGAGTTCATTTGCCTCCTACATTGCAGGACCTGTGATGTGACTATTGCGCACACGTACATTGCGATGACGAGGCTTAAACGATGTATCGCGCAGCTCTAAGATGAAGTATCAATGAAGTGCAAGCAACATTAAATAAAATATGTGGATGATTAAATTATAAATAGGTAAGATAAGACTAATGGTCTTATCAAATATATCTACAACCATATGCCACAGAAATGAAACTCCATCTTGTTATGAATAATTATCCTGGAATTGTGTTCAACATCAGCATAAATATGTTATTTGGAAACTGAATAAAATATTGATCCTTAATGTCATTTTGCCAAATTACCTATAAACATTATGACCCCGCTCACCAAAGGGGAGGCAAGGGGTATTGTTTTTGGTTCAGTTTGTTTGTTTGTGAACACTCTAGCAGCAAAACTGTTGGTTAAATTCATACCAAATTTGGTTCACAAATTGCCAGTGACCCACAATAGATGTCATTACATTTTGAGATAAGTAGGTCAAAGTTTCCATTTTTTATTAATTTTTTAATTCCCTCCCCCCATTTACTTATTAAGGGGTGAAATTTCACGTCTGTAGCAGCAAAACTATTGGTTGAATTCACACCAAACTGACTTCATATATTGCCAGTGATCCAGAATGAATCTCATTACTTTTTGGGAACAGTAGGTCAAAGTTGACATTTTTTATGAATTTTTAAAATCTTCCCATGTACTTTTAATGGGCGAAATATGTGCGAGGGGTGGGGTTTGTTGTGCCAGGCACCACTTGTTTGGAACAATTCAAATTTTGACAACAGCATGATTACACTTTTTATGTGAATGTTAAGCTCTGGCAGTGTTTAGTTATAGAAAGATACCAGGGTTTGGTTAAGAAAGAAACTGTGCAAATATGTCTTAAAAATATCTTACAATGGAGTGAGTTGTCCTTGGGTTGTGAATCTAGTTCCTCCAAACCTCCTGCCCATTCAAAGAATTTACTGATCTTTCAATGAACACTCATCTTTGCATGTGCAAAAAGAAAATTTCTCTATTCCAAGAGATTTCTAAGCAAAAATATGCAAATATGAAAAGTCAGTGGAGTCATGGCGCAGTCGTCTTCACTAATGTTTGTGGATTCCTTTTACAGCTTCATGAATGAATCTGCTGCATTTCACTGCTGTAGATTTGATTTGAGTTACTTTACATACTGTTGGGTTGTTTTATGTACAGTAATTTTATGAGATGGTCATCTGTTTGTAGCATGACTGTCCTGTGAGAACAATGTATTTCAAAATTTTCAATAAACTTGGAAAAACACTTCTGTCTTTGTGAATATGTCACATTAATTCAAGAGGGTCTTCATAACTAAAGCCGTCAGACACATACACATAAAAGTACTATATATCTGCGATGTGGTGTAGAAGTATAAAGTTGCATACAATGTAAATAAATAATAATGACAGTAAATGCATATAATTACACACCTCTACAATAAAAGGCATGACACTGACCTCAGTAAGTGAAGGTTACTGATCTAAAAGCTGCAGGACCCAAAATCTGAACCTCATTATGGACGACATGATGTCATGTAACGAGTGAAGCCACTGTTCTGAGCTTCTGTCTCGAGGCTGATGAGAGCAGTAGAACCGCAACAAATAGTGATTATTATTTCACCTCCAACTCGAAGCCAAAACCTTCCATCGTGGTTGATTTTCTTTCCACACAAATAGGCAGAAGCCTTGTTTCCTGTCCGTCCACTTGAATGACCGTACACTGAAAGTTGTTACGCTTTTCTCATGTCTGATCTTGTGAAACGTCATCAGTCACGGCCAAAGTACTGTTCCATTAAAAGTTCTCACAAGCCAAGATCGGATGGAATTCCCGGATGTTGTTCTCTTCTGCTAGCTTAAACCAAGGACCCACTGGTCGGTGACTCATGTGGACTTGGCTGTAAATATCCCCAGATGCATCTTGTTCAGCTCTCGAATTCAACGTCGGCTTCTGTGACGACTTAATTCAGAAATGTTTAATTAAGTAGATGACCACCACTAGACGATGTGATACAATCATCGCTTTTCCATTGATCCTCAAATTGCCCGAATATAACTTGTGCATAAAAATTTACCTAATGGAAAAATGACAATTTTCTCCAAAACTCTCATTTTTCGATTAAAAGTTTTTGCACTGACAAGAAGTAGTTTTTCAGGCGTAGCGCAAATGGTGTATCACGCAAAACTGCAATGGAAAGACCTTTTTCTGCAACTAGAGTCACATGAATTAAAAAATGGATGTTAACGGCTGTTACAACAAGTGAAAAAGAAGAGTTTTATAAGAAACATGGCGCGGGGAACCAAATTATTTTTTTTATTTAGTATGGGATAGAGGGGTAATATATAATACTAATGAATATATCTGTAAATCAATACTATATTTAAGCTTGTTGCCATGTTTATGGAATGACTTCTCGTGTCATCTCGCCATAATAAAATAAACAAATCATCGCATTTGTGATTTAATGGAAAAACCAACATTACGCACTTCTGTTTTTTCGACATTTAGTAAATATTGGTAAAGTTTTGCGCATATATCCAATGGAAAAGCGACTAATATTGGAACACGTGCAAGAAGCAGAATAGTGAAAAAATACATCCTTATTATCATAATACGGGATTCAACGAAATTTGTCTATCCAGTTTTGAAGAATACACAAAATGTATACAAAACATATAAATGACATGTAAATAGTTGTACAAATGTACTGAAATCAAATCGAGCGACATATTGTGGTGGATTGTGGGAATACTTTAGGGAGCCGATGGAAATACAGCAGAGCCGGGGGGAGAGTTCACAAATATGCACTCATTCCAAATACAGGGAAACTTGCACTCTTAGGACGTCTGTTCTCTTGGTCCATTCTTATCAAGAGTGTACTCGCCGAGTTCGCAAGTCCGAACTTGGCAAACTTGATCTGGAGAAACGCCTATTGACTTTGTGCCAAAAAAACTATCAACCATTGCAGCTATAATGTAAAATATTGGCACTGCATTTAGGCTACACACCCTTTAAATAACTTAGCAACTTTCGACAACTTAGCAGTTTAATAAATTATGACTACACTGGAAGCACTATGTTGTATCACTGGGAAGACAGCGTGACCACATCCAGTGTCATAATGTTGGCAGAGAAACATAGAGAATTGCATCAGCCGGGCTCATTTCACATGTAGACCCTGGACTGAACTGACCCAACCCTTAACAAGAACTCATTACTTCCCATCAATATTACCAGTGTTCAAAACTTCCCATCAGTGTTGCACTCCAGCCGCGGATGCAAAAGCAAAACAGCTCGTATGCGCTGGCGCTTTGCGAACCCCCCTCCTCCAAGACTGCAGGTGGAACTTTCCTGTATCTCTGAGTCTCCATCGTCATTAATATGACAGCCACCAGACACCAGCTGTCCACTTGTCATCTCCTTTACCTCCTTACCTACCGGTGAGTCAGCCTCCCCTCTCAGCCTGGATCTTTTCATCTCTCTCTCGCTGCGTCTTAGCACAATGCTTCTGCTTGTGCATATTTTATCATTATCAGTCATTCAGTGCAGTTCAGCCCGAGGCTTCTGATCAATGTAATCCTCATAAGAAATATCAGCGTCGTCACGATTATCATCAGCAGCATAATCGGCATCATCATCACCGCCAACAAAAACATCATCCATTAGTCAGATCGCTGAAGCCATCGAGCTGAAGAGTACAGTTTGATCAATTTGGCCTTTGTGTAATTAAATAAATGTACCACTTACTCATCCTCTCAGGAGAATGACAGCATTGTCCTGTAATGACATTTGTAAAGTGTCCAGATGGGTCAACAACCGTCTGAGATTCAGCTAGAGCTCGAGTCCACTTATGTTTCATGTCAACATCTGACAGATAAGTGTCTGATGAGGAAGAGAGAACAAAAAATACCATGTGTTGCATTAAAGTGTGAAATAATAGGCCTACACGCCGTAATCCGAAGTATTTGTTTTCAATAATAATAGCTGAGGGTGTAACGCGTGGCAGGAAACCACTTAATGTTATCGCTGTCTTTAGGAAAATTACTTTTGTCATTTGTCTTTAATCCAAGAGATTGAGAAACAGGTGATGATAAGTGGCGTCAAAAACGTATTGATCAGTAAATACAAGTGTCAGGCCGCGTATGTCACACCTAATCTTTCAGTGTTGCTTTACCCGACTTAATCCACCTTTTAATATCAGTACTATGCCATCAATAGTAAACAAAAAACACCATATAACAGGGTGTTACATCACAGAAAGGTATCCCATGTAGCGAACCTATAAGTTTACATGCATATCTGAGGTTAATCAGACTCTTGTCTTTGTCCCGGTCTACATGTACAGGAGTGTAATCGATTAATCGTTGAAATCATGTCACCTCTGCTACGACAGGTGGCGAAATACACTCTTTCACCTTGTTAACCTATGCTTTCACAGACCGCGGCGCTACACATAGCAAGTTAGCACCCCAGGGGTAAACTGGTACAACAGCGGACACCATTTTTTGTGCAGATGTTGAACTTCTGGGTCAGAGTATGGGTCAATGTCCAGTTTTAGTCAAACTACGGCAACAACTGGATTTTTTATGTGTATGTAAACATTACTAAAGCAAGAAACCCAACAAACACAACTCAGCAGGTCTCCCCACGCACATCCTCTCACGCACAATCATCAATATTTACTACATGAAATAACAAAAACATACAAATGCCCATCAAATACACTATGCTCATCAAAACTGCTGCTTATTATTTCATCTGTCTGTGCCCAAATCCATTTGTTCTCATCATTTGGTCAGCCATAGTGGGTTGAAAACAGCTATTAAATCTAAATCAGTATATTGTAGCTTACGCAAGTCGCTACAGATGCGGTTTGCTAGCTGAGCTTGACATGAAATAATGATGTGAAAATGCCCACGTTATTGTACATCTACAATATCACCCCTGTGTGGCCAACATGAAGTCTGATTGGTTAAATCAACAGGTTGTTTTACCCGGCAACAGATGACTGTGAAATATAATTGGACAAACTCTCTAACATACAAACACGGAAAAAATTATTAAACCATCAAAAGTCAACAAAAACTATGGTTATGCAATCCAGTCCTAACTCCTGTGTGGATCATGTAACTAAAACAGACAGAAAAGAAAACATGGAATGAATAAAAGCACCGTTTTTGTCAGTACAATGACATAGATATCGATATAAGAACTGAAGTGATTTTGTTTTTTATCAAGAAAACATGGAAAATGGATATATATCAGCTCTGAAATTCAACTACTATGAGCTATTTTTGTTGTTATCATTATATTTGTCCAAACAAATGGACCAGGCATTAAAATGAACAAGAAATTGAAGAAAACAAGAGGTGGTCTAATAATTTTTTCCGCGACTGTACACATACACGGCTGGAAGCAGTGACCAAGAGGAAAAAAAAAAAAAAAAGGAATAAGAGAATAGAGGAACTGGAATAATTTAATACACCTTCATGGAACAAATATAAAAATGTAGTTTGTAAATGTAGGTCAGTGACTCTGATTCTTTTCCAGAAAAGGCCTGATGGACCACTGTGTGATTCCAGAGTGATGTTTTAACTGAACGTGTTTATTGATATAAGGAGCTGCTACCGGAATTATACTGGCTGCAAACACTGTCATGAAGAGTCCTATGTAGTGACAGGCTAACAGAGAATAATCACTCAACTGTGCATATATTTGCTGTGGCTGTGAACAGCTGTTTTCATTTAAAAAGCTGTAATAAACCCGCTGTATACTTTGTGCCTGGAGCCTACAAGCACACAGACAAAGTTAGCAACTTTCTGGATGAATATAATGAAGACTGAAGAGCTAAAAGGCAAGTTATCTCTCAGAGGAGTCGGTGAATGTTTACAAAGAGCACCAGATTATCAAGTCCCTAGAATCAGCTGATGTTTCAAGTGCTTCCTAACTTGTTTGCTGTTATGGTTTCATCTGTTGGTAATATTTTAGTGCTGTGTAATTAAAAAAATCATGAAAGTTTTGGAACGAAAAGCTGTACTCTAAGGTGAAAAACGTACTGTACTGATTACGTTATTAGAACAGAAAGGCCTATCACAGTGTTGGCCAAACTTCAGACCCTGATACACTGCCTCTGCTGTCCAAGTGCATTATTTATAATTTCTCAGAACAACATTTAAAACAGTGTTTTTCAAATGTGGGGTCGCCTGGAATTCAAATGGGATCACCTGAAATTTCTAGTTATTGATAAAAAAAAAAGACTTATAATTTTTTTAATGATTCAATATATATTTCATTATAATTAAAACACCACACACTTTTCCTCATAAAAATCTAACTCAAATAAAATGCAGGATATAAAATCTGAGAGGGCTTATCTTGATTGACCCGATCATGTGACCGCATGCGTTACTGCGCTTCAACCTGCCCGGACACGGTCGCAGTCAGAAAACCGGACCGAACAGAGAATGGAAAGACTTCTTCGCCTGCCTGGCCCCGCTAAGACATCTGCAAGAGAAACTGAGAAGCAGACACCAAAAAGGTGGACTGTACACATTATATAGCCTAAATGTCACCTAAAGTTAACGTTTATTTGCAACATAGTATTTACATGATGAAAAACTAATTAATTTTAGCAATAAAATGTCTCTGTTTTGTGATGTTAAAATGGGGTCACAAGTGAAAAAAAAGGTTGGGAACCACTGATTTACAGGATCCGGGGGGGGGGGGGGCACCTCGGAACATGTCAGAACTTAGACAGATTCATCCTCATCCTACATGTTTGGTAATACTGTGTGAGCATCCTTTATCCTTTATTTCCTAAATCGTGCAATTCATCACAGGTGAATCATGTGGTAATAATAAACGGGCCATAACAAGGTCTTTTCTTACGTTATGTTACTGGCATTGAGGCGTCTGAACATCTTGCTGCAGGATCCTTTGTACACGTTTAAAAACCGCAAATGAAAGAACACTGTCCTGTGTCCCAGATAAGATTACACAGTGTGTATAAATACCAGAACAATTAACTGTTCACCGAGCAAATCAATTTTAGAGAGTAAAGCAAAGGCTTTTAGTGATGTTCAGTAAGTGCTGAATAAATATTTGAATGTAATCATTAATTACACCAATCACACTCCTTCTGTGCTCTTTTCTGTGCAATCACTGGAATCACATATTTGCATGTTAAACATATAGGCTACACATTCTTGATAACTAGAAGTGCAGGTAGCTTTTTATGCCGAGCTGCAAAGGCCACACAAAGCGAGCGCATGCTTTTTAAGCCGTTATTTTGTCTTTTAACTGCAGCTGCAGTAATCAGTGTCATTCAGTGACTCAGGGATATTTTGCATTTTGCTGTTTCATCCTTGAAAGTGCATCAAGAAACACCATGGAAACAATCAATCAAGTCTGGCAACACACAGCGCCGCAAATTACCCCACTGAGAAGCACAGTGCCTTCGACTGCATCTGTATTTTTCATGATCTAAACTGTCAGTTCATTTGAGAGAAACGACATCTTGGGTCCCATCCTCCTGCTAATTTTACTGGAGCTGCGTTTATGTATGGATCGGGAAAAAAAATACTGGAACAAAATCACACGTTGGAGATGACTGAGGGAGACAGATGCTGCTTATTGTTTGCATGCAGAAGGTCGAAATATAAAGAAACGACATCGCAATCTATCAAATGACTAATTGTTTCGACTCACTGGCGCTGTACAGGAAACTGACAGACGCGAAGTTGATCTGCAGAGTCATCGCAGATCAAATCTAACCTCCTGTTCTGTTCTGTAATATTACCTGCCATATTAAAGGAATACTACATGTACACTTTATGAAGGTATTTCCCTCGACGTTCCGGTTTCGTCTGTTTACAGCAGCGAAGCTCGCTCGTGCATGTGTCACTTCTGCAGATGTGAACGTGGGGTCGGTGTGGGTCTGAAGGACTGACTGGCACAGAGAAAGGGCTGAATCACTGGACCGTGTCTTTGGGCCAGACACAAAAACAGATTCACACAGCTCTGCATAGTCAGAGGAATTCTGAAATCCACAAAACATCAGTCAGTGCAAGATATTGTAGGAACAGACTGTGTGCAAATCGTATGAAATAATATAGATTTATCAGTATATGTCGTTATTTTTACAGAATAATTTTCTTAGTCTATAAAAAAAAAAATCATCACTTAATCTTGTTTTTTTTTCATTCCAACGTCTGGTTATTACCCTTGAGGAAACTCTTATATTGCCAATCCTAAAAACAGTAAATTAGGCGAAGATGTGTTATCACAAGCTGGCACCTGGAATATTTTCTAACCTCATGAGAAAGTGAGACATACGTTGCAAAAAGATCCAATTAGTGTCTATTCAATCATAAATTCTGAAAAAAAACCCAAAAAAAAAAAAAAAACAACTGTGGTTCTATTAGATGTGGCCTATATTATATGACATATTTACCGTTTGGTTAAAAAAAACAGTCACACATTGTATTTAATTGAACCAAACTGATCTTTGATTATGGGATGCATTTGTTGTAGTACTGTTTATCCCATGCAGTGCTCATGCTGTCTCACAGCATTTAATTCCGTCCGTTGTTGCACTGATTTTTGTCCAAATTCTTGTATTGATGGTGAGTCGGACCACTGCGCAAAGTCTCCATCACATCCAGTAGATTCTCAACGTGGTTCAGGTCTAGACTCTGTGGTGTCCGATCCATGTGTAAAACAACATCTCATGCTCCTCAAACACTCTTTAACAATCGGATGCTGATGAATCCTGGTGTTGTCGTCATGGAAAATGAAGGTGTCGTCAGAGAAAATCCACTGATGTTCAGACCTGGTCATTCAGTTTATTCCGGTTCAGCTGACCTCCTTTAATGGACACGTAACGTTGCTGGACCTAGACCCGAGCAACCGAGACAACCCCACATCCTAACACTGGCCCCACAGGCTAGTATTGTAGGCACTAGGAATGATGGGTAATCACTTCATCCGCCTCTAGAACAGAGTTAACCTGAACTCATCAGACTACATGACCTTTTTCCATTGAAACACAGTCCAATTTTTCTGATCTCTACTCAAAACATTTTGTCCAATCGATCTCACTGAAGTCAGTTCCTTAAAGCTACACAGATGTTTAATCCCAGTCTCTTGAGTCTTCTTTGCATTGTGTGCGTAGACATGTTCTCAAACATAGCCAGGAGTTCTAGAGTGAATTTTTTATCACGTCATCAAACACTGAAGTGATCTCTGATAAGAATCATTTCAGATTTTTCCTCCTAATTCCTCCTTGAAGATGTTGGTTCATTACTATCCTTCCAGGTTTTAAAAATGCATTGGACAGTTTTCAGTCTTTCATGCTAGTGTTTCTCAGCCTTTTTTGAACAAAGGCCCACTAACAGCATCATGAGCCTCCTGCCCCCCCCCCCAAAAAAAAAAAAAAAGATTTGGGACTGGGGGGTGGTAGAGTTATTCTGAAAGTAACGGGATAACCCTGGATGTGGAGGACGTGGTGG
>JAPQRP010000010.1:27421193-27435395 GCA_037367295.1 Apogon hyalosoma
GAGCCCTTGTTATTGTCCACTTGCATTTCACCGTGGGGGGAATCTGCTGCATCTCCTTTGTACTAATAGCTAGTGAGTCCCTGATTTTTTTTTTCCCCCTCTCGTTCTGTGCTTGCACCCCCCCACCCCCACCTCCGTTGAGAACCACTGTATATGCCAATAATTTGATCCCTATAAGTTACACCATCTTTGAAACAAATCGCTGCAGTAATTATCCAATAGAAGCATCCTACCTCTTATATTAAGTCAAATCCAAGAGTTGAGGTTTTTTTTGTTTTGTTTTGTTTTGTTTTGTTTTTCCAGGGCTGTGTTGTAGATTAAAAATCTCATAGGTTTATATACAGTATTTGCAAAAACAAACATAATTGTACATTGTAAAAAAAAAACAAACATGAGTTTTTCAAGTGCTAGGACTTCATTTCTTGCATACTTGGAGGAAGTTAGGTTGGACTAAGGATTATATCTGTGTACCAGTGACTGTCCTCTGCCCCTCTTTCTTTAAGTAAGGACTGCCTGGTTAATTCATTAATTTGTTGTTATACACGTCTGAATCTTTGTTTTTGTGTTTTGTTTTTTTGTTTTAACATAACTGAAAACTGCAAAATAAAAACAAAAATTAAAAAAACATGACTTCAGCAGGTTTTCTAGCAACATGATGTAGAGCTAATGATGTGGAAATACAACACTGAACTAAAATAATCACTAAAGATATTCAGCGTTAGCCATCAGCTAAAATATGCAGGCTTCTTTTACAGTGTCTTTGGGTTTTGACTGCATCGTTATTTAACTGCTAAACTGTTAAACTGAACTGAATGATCATCTTTCTTCTCATTTTGTTTTTAATAAGTTATTTAATGCAACTGTTATGACCACCAGACACAGACCAGAATCTCAGATCAGGTATAACAGCTGAAATGCTCAGACTCGCCACATTCCTTCAGATAAGTATAAATAGAGCTTGCAATATGGACAAAAAATATATATCATGATATTTTTTTTCATATCAGATGATAATGATATGTATCGCGATACAAATCAAACCACTATTTTTGTTAAGCTTAAATGTTTCGTTACTCATAAGTTAGTTGTGAAGACATAGAGACAGACAGAGAAAGAGATACATGACCCCCCCCCTCCCATCCCCACCCAGCGTATACCAAAGGTGAAACGACATGCTTTGAACGTCCGACTCCTGGCTTCTATGCCTCTGTTGTCCGCCGAAACCAAAACTTTTCGCACCCTACTTTTCAGTAACCCGGTCGCCTGAGTTCTCGGTCAAATTTCCTCCCGAGGGAACACTCATTACCTCCAGCTGCAGCCCACACATTTGCATACGTGCTGCGGCTGCTCTTACACCTGTGCTGTGTGGGTCAACCTAACCTGATGTGGCTCTAACGTGATTGGTTCAGTGCTGCGCTACTTAATTATGAGACGTCTGTTCTCACGTCTGTCAAAACACGGACGAATGAATTCTACTGAAATCGTATCGAGCATGTCTCAGATTTCTATCGAGGAAAATTTATATCGCAATTATATATCGTTATTGTTTTATCGCCCAGCCCTACGTATAAGTTATGGTAAGTCCGTCTGTGGCGTCACCTTCGCACAATGCATGGAAACAATATGGCGTCTGTATTTATACATAATCTGTCTTCCTCAGATCGACAGCATGATGCAAATTCATGGCACTAAGGGAGAGTTAAGTGAAAATATGGTTGGGGGGGGCTACCGTGTTGCTGTACACCCACTGACAGCTGTCAATCACCAAACAGAACCATGATTGGTCTCCCATCACAGACTAGATTTTGTAAAGCTGTTGAACAGAGCCAAGAAGAGCTGCAGAAGCTTATTTTCCTCTCAAACCACTTGAATCACAATATGCCGAAAGTTTTTTTTTACGGTATTATTTCCCAAATGGCACCAAAAACCCTTTAAATGCCCATAAAAGAAGTCATAACCATACAGAGCCTGATGCCTGATGAGCTGCAGTAATTCATCAACTTCTGTTTTTACAAATCAATAAACCAGCGCACTGTAACGGCAAACAAAAGCCAAACCTGTCTGCTTCTTGCCTCAAATAATTCATAGAAATAAACAGGACGGAATGGACATAAATGTGACAGATGTTTACGGTAGCGTCACCCTGCATCCGCCGTCGTCGTAAAGCCAGGAATCAAAAGGGTGATCATCAGCAGTAAAAACCCGGAGAGAGTGAAGAGAGAGAGAGAGCGAGAGAAGATCACGGAGGGGAGAGACAAGAAAAGAGAGGGTTTGTAGAGAGAGAGAGAGAGAGAACACTGAGGAACGAGGGGTAGAAAGAAGACAGGGAGATCCAGAAAGAGGGAGACACAAAGAGATGAGGGGGAGGTGCAGCAGACTATAGGCTAAAACCGACTGCGGTGTTTAATTGCTGTAAAATAGGCTGTAAGCTTCTCTTCCCACCTACTCTTAGCGTCGTTAATATGCTGTTAGCCTCTCCTCCTCCTCCTCCTCTTCCTCCTCCTCCTCCTCCTCTTCACTGCCAGTCCCCTGACACTGACACACAACCATGCACATCAGCCTACTTACACTACATACAACCGCTAATGCACACACTCACATCCCCTTGTAGACTATCGTCGCAAATTCGCCTCGATGTTCCGCTGTTTCTGTAACGAGGTGCTGTTCAACACTCTTTCTGAATGTGTACATGTTACCCGGTTATCTACGATGATCCCTCGTGTTCAGGGATCGATTTCAACATCCTGCTTCATGACAGTCTCCTGATTTTTGGATCATTTTCGTTTTCTTTGGATTGTCGACTGGAATAACTGATCGATAGCAGCGTCAATAAAATAATCTACATGTATTGGACAATTTGTTTAATTACTATTATGTCAATTACACCTAATGTCACTCATTTGCATCATATTTATTGTAGGTGTTATATTCAAATTAACAACCTTCACTTAACTATTTCATGTGTGGCATTACTATAGCAGACAATTATTCAGTCTTTAATTAAAGCTAAATTATTTGCAGTAATGACTTCAACTCTTAATTGTCACTTTACTGTAAATGCTGCTGTGATACTTGAATTTCCCCACTGTGGAATTAATAGTCTTATCCTGTTATGTTGTTTAATGAATCCCCAACATGTGGTTAAAAAACTACAGTTTAGGGACTAGTTTGTTCACAGTTTAATCCTTATGGTTTTGGTCATTTTGTTTCAGTGACTGAAGTTTTTCAGAATGTAATCACTGATTCATGACATACACCACAGCGGACAGTTATATTTTATACTAAAATCAGTAGCAGGAAAGAAATTATCAATAAAACAGAAAAAGATAAAGAAAATATCTGTGTTATAAAAGCCAAGTGGCCTCTGTGTGTGTATCCGGGGATTCACACAAAATCCAGAGAGAGCTGACTGCTGCAGTTTGTCATAGTTATGTATTTTTTTGTCAAGGAACAGACTAGCGAAAACAGCATGTTGGTAGGACCAATATTTTGGGAGATATTAGTAATTTTGGAATACAACAGCCTTAAAATCACATTGCTATGGCCAGAACGCTCTGGTGGTGACTGCTGGACGAATGCCGAACAGCATGCATAAAAACTACCACATCTAGAACCTATTGATTATATATAGAAAATGATTACAATTTTGAATCAGATTACTCACAGGGTTGCTGTGGATTAATTTCAATTAATTATGATTAAATAGCATTCATTTTTAATCTATATTAATTGCATTTAATTTTGCATGAGCAAACAGATTCAAGAAAGAAGGGAATATATATGCACTTAACGTGTCTGCCGCAAACTGGGCTACACCAAAGTGCTAGCAGAATCCCTGACTAACATATGCTTCATGTTAATGTGCTTCGGTGAAAGAAAACTCCTTCCTGCAGAGTGTGTATAATACTTTATGTCGGTCGACTGTTCCGTCTTGGGTTTTATTGTCCTCATATTTCCATCCAGAGGGCCGACGGGCTGTTTAGTGTCTTGGTTCTGCTGCCTGTCACTACCGGATCAACTGCCCACTTGTTCATGCACGACAGTAACTCTACTTGGACAAACTGCCCGAAATGCGTTACCAGAGACGTTCACAGTCATTCTGCACTGCAGACGGGTTAATTTTCAATCAGACTAATCATAATGATGTATTAATCTGCGTTAATGCATTAATTTTGACAGCCCTAATACACACACACACAAAGCAATTTGTACAATATGTACTAGACAATGAATAATATGTTTTTTTAAATCAGCAATGCATTCACTTTGTGGAAAGAGCTTTATTGATGTGTTAATGCTCAAAAATGAATGCCATTACAAGTTAAACTATTGATGCATGGAATCCACTGGGATGAATGTGAAAAAATAAGATACTGAAGAAATCCATGTCATGAATACCACTAGTTTAACGACGATTTGTGGATGAAAGGGTTAAGTTAGGATCTGCATCATACCAACAACACATTTTTTTCTATAAGTGTAAATAAATTTAGGCAGTAAAGGAATATTATAGTGGTGACATGGACAAAAAGGGTCACTCGCTCTTGTTTTTATGTTTGTTTGTTTGTTTGTTTTGTTTTGCTCCTGCAGGTGTGTGTTGATCGAGCACTAAGCAGATGTGGGTTTTGAGAAGCTCTGACAAGTTTGGGCTGTTTCCTGGCCGTTACGCAACAAAGGCGGTTGCTTCGTGTCTTGTCTGCATCCACCTAAAGTCTCCTTTAGTTGCCCTCCTTCCCCTAACTCTCCCCAAACCTCCCTGACGCCCCCCTCCCCCCACACTCGCACAGATGGCTGCACATATACACAATGCATCCAGCTCTCTCTCTCCCTGTCTCTCTGTCTCTTGTCTCCTCCTCAGGTTGCCTCCCCGACCGCCCCCCCACACACACACCACCACCACCCCTCCCACTCCACTGCATGTTAACTGAGCCAGTGGATGCTGAAGGCTTTAATCAAGGCAGCACAATGCGCACAGGGCTCTGCGGTGGAGATCGCTTTCCACCAGCGCCGGGCTGCTCTCTGCTCATCTGTCTGGCTACAGTTGCAACCATCTGAATTGCTTGTCGAATGTCATACTTTTTCTAGCCTCCGTTGCATCCACAGCTCAGTGGGCTGCACGGATCTCCCCTTCCCATGTGGGGTCAAATACTAAGTACTGAGACAGGAATCAGATTATCCAGACAAATGCCTCTTCCACCTTAGGCGTGTTGCCATGGGTCCTAATATTTCACTAATCAGAATACGAACGCAATCAGGATAAAATGCCCCTTTTGGAGGAGAACGATTCGGCGCGAGTGGAAGATATAAGGATAATGTGCTCAGTAGGAGCCAGTGTCGAACTGGCAACCCGTCCATGGTGTCAGGCGCTTTCACACAACGTACCCGAGTCCGTTTGACCCCAAAGTCCACTTCATTTTATCAATGTGAATGCAAACGTTCGTGCTCAAGTACCATACCCGAGTCCAGCTGAGAAGGTAGTCCTGGGTACGGACTGCGTGGATTCCAGTACGCTACATTGCAGTGTGAAAGCGATCTGTGCCCGAGACTGGAAGTGACCTAATCGCCACTCCGACAATGGAAGTGACTAAATCGCCACGAGACCATAGACATATCCAGGTAGGGTATGGACTTGGGTACGCAGTGTGAAAGCGCCCTCAGTGCTTCTACTTCTACCACAGTTTTTGTTTTCACGCTGGGTATCCGACTCGTGCCGTACCAGGATACGCTCACACCTTTCCCGCCGATGTTGCGTTCACAAGCACGTACCGCGGCCCGTGCCCGAGTACTAGTGGGTGTTACGTGACCGAAACAGTAGGTGGTGGAGTGGAAGGAATTTTGTCGCCATCCAACAAACGCGGAAGTCAGAAGAAGACAAACATTTACGTCATCAACCGAGCGACTGTTCTGTGCGTTTGTCTACAATGGCGGCAAGACTTTTCTGTCTGTTAGCCCGTTTGAGGGAAAGTGAAGAAGAGCGACCTTCGTTGTCCCCGATATATCACCCCGTGCTTCAGTCGGTAAGGCGGGCCCGTGCCGCGCGGATCCGAGGCTTTTTCAGGAGACAACAGGAGCGCCGTCTATGGTCTTGTGGTGATTAGGTCAAGTCCGTTCTCGGGCACGGATCGCTTTCACAAGGCAACGTACCATACTGGAGTGCACTCAGTCCGTACCCAGGACTACCTTCTCAGCTGGACTTGGGTACGATATTCGCACAGGGAACGTTTGCATTCACATTGATAAAATTAAGCGGATTTTGAGGTCAAACGTACTCAGATATGACTGGGGTACGCAGTGTGAAAACGCCCCCAGGCTCCTCATCTGTACTTCCACTGCAGTAGAGAAAGTGCATGCTTGCTACTTCTGATAAGAATTACACCCGGCTGATCACAGAGGTCTGTACATTTCTTTCCACCATCCACTGCTCCTTCTGATGCTCCTCCTGCAGTTCAGCTCTCCTCTGGACCTCCTCCTTCTACACCATCTACACACTAGGATGTGAAACACAAACAAGACAACAATTACATAAAAAATTTAACAACATAAAAGCAATATTAACCCATAAAGACCTGCAACTATTTTGATGGCATCTTCCAAATGATTTTTCCTCTACATTCAAATTTTCTACAGCGGCTTCTGACCATTTTTAGCCTATTTAATATGATGTCATTCAATGCATTTTGCAGTGAAAATCGGGTTTTTTCCAATTTTAATTGACTGATCACGTAGATGTTCAATAAAGCTCTAAGTAAATTCAAAGATTATTATGTCAGAAAAGAGAAAACTGATTAAAGTGACTTTTTCAGCCAAATATATAATTAACTGAACATAAAAATACGCGTTTACAACCACTATTATTGTCAAACTCCAAGGTTTTTACTGATGAATTGATGTTGTAGAAGATGACGGTGTTTCCATGGTAACTACGGAGCCTCTGAACATCCAAATGGGTCATATCTGATGACCATGAAATGATGACAAACTGTATTTCACCTCAGTTATTTACATGTATCAACAGGATTAGTGGTTGAAAAGTTTATTAAACATTTTATATCCATACAGGCTTTTGGTTGCTGTGGCTGTTTTGGTCTTACAGGGTTAAAAACTAAACAAGATGATGATAATGTAAGAAATGTTTTAATATGAATGAAAGTAATAAGATGAAAGTAGCATAACAAGACAAATATGTGAAAGACGATTTACTTTAACTACATTGTAATTCCCAGAGAAGCAAAGACATTATTTTAACTAACGCAAAGCAGTAAATAAGTTATATTTGTATTATTTTTTAATGGTTAATTTCTTAATTGTAGCTTCACCTCTTAAAGTTTCTATAGAATTAAACTGAAAAAAAAAAAAGTCTCATCAACATTAAAACATAAAATGTCATTTCTTCATTCTACTGTCCAGATATCCATGAAATTGGAGAATAATTCCATAATTACCTTTTAGTACATTTTAATTAAAGTTGTCTGACATGAAGCAAAATTCTTCTGTTGACTAAAGGTTAAATATAAGTAATGGTTGCTTTTAAGATTTTTTCAGATGTGATCCTACTTCTAAACATGGAGATTTGCAAAAATACATTGTCTTTACCACTGCAAAATTAAATGGCATCAGGTTCATCTACTATAACTTATATAACTATAAACTTTTATTTGGACCAAGAGGAGAGAGCTGTCTTGGCCAATTCTGGCATTTATTCCTGATTTTGGTTTAATGTAACATGCAAAGAAACAGCGTCATCTGGAGATAAATGACTGGATTATGCATTAAGTGGATATCAGACGGTAATATTTTTATTCTGGTTCTTATTCAACTACTGACGACATAAATTTAAAAAAACTTTTATTTGGCTAAAAATTCACTGACGCAGCACAGTGCATTTAGCGGAGAGTGAATCATCCTCACGTTATTGTTCGCCTCTGACACTTCATCATAACCTAAACCAGTGTCTTTGTTGCATTTATCATCTTTCAACCTCCTGTTCCTCCCTTCCTCCCCCATCCTCCTCCTCCTCCTCCTCCTTAGCGCTCCTCCTCTCTGTAGCCTTCAGTCACTTTTTCCTCGTCTGCAGCTGCAACAAAAATGAGCCTTCCTCCTTAACAGTGAGCCATTTCAGATTTAACTCCCAGTCTTTAGTAGACCTCTCCAGGGAGAGGCCTCTTATTGTGTAACAGGCTGTCTGCCCGTCACAGCGCTCTGTGTAGGTGTAAAATGCCGCTGTGCAGGCCTGCTTGCATATATGAATATTTCAGCACATAAAAAATAGCCCTGCGTACATTACCTTTTGGAATGCACAAAGTCAGAGAAGATGAATGAAGGTTAAAGAGATGGAAGGACGGAGGGACGGGGCTCTGTGGTGGGATTTCGCTTCCAGAGTCTGTGGAAAATGGTTTCAGAACCAGAGGAACAGAAGTGCTTTAAAAATAGTCAGCGTGTTACCGCTAATAACAAAATAAATATGTAAATACATTTCAGATGAATCTGGTCATATGTATCCAGAATATTTATACATGTGACAGAATTAAGGCTCAACTTTTGATTTGAGTCGTATAGTGATTTCAGCAGGTCTTAATGAGGCTACATTCATAGAAATATTAAAATACGATTGTAATCATATATTTTAATTTCTATCCACCTTAATTCTTCACAATTTTACCTTTCTTAGGCGGGGTACACACATAAGGATTTTCTAAATCTGAAGAGATTTTTTTTATCTGTTCCAGACCCCACACGTGACAATAAAAAACATCAGGCATCGAACAGTTTTAATGGTACTGTGTGTGGTGTTCTCCGATAATCTGAACACAACACACACATAACCATTCTGTCCCACCACCCATCTAGAATCTAGTCCTCCGAGACAGAAATCTTGTGTGATCTAACAAAAAACGTGCAAAAACATGCGGGGACGGGTGAAGAAAAAAAAAAAAAAAAAAGAATTTTCGCGGGTACGGGCCAGGTAAAATATAGAGAATGTTAAAATTATGGCAAACTATGGTAAATAATCACAGAACAAAAGCAGAATAAATAAAACTCATAAATAAAAATGACTGAAAAACTACCGAGAACACTTGAAAACATCAGTCACATACAAGACCATATGATGTTGAAATATGAAAGCCGGTAGTACGGATGCAGATGTTTCTACTCCTAACCACCACCGTCATGTTTCTGTTTGTTCGTGGTTGGATTCATCCACTCTATACATGCACCACTTTATGTCCAACCCCATAGGGTGCGATCCTGGAGGAGGAGGGTGTCTTCGTTCCAACAGCGATATCAGGTTTGTGCTCTGTAATGACCCCCAGAGTAGCACTTTATCTCCTCTTTAAAGCCCCAACGCCACCACCAACATATTGGCCTGTTTCCTGCTGCATGTTATGGCCACGGTAAAGGCCCTAAATATGATCTAGATCCTATTAAGATGGGCTAAGTATTCCCGGGGGCAGGGACAAAAAGTTGACATTACAGGCCCTACTTAGCGGGAAAAATGGCTGAGAATTGATCCTCCTTCGATGCCGTTAAAGCTCCGAGCCAACTGACCACGGCTAACGAGTGGAGGTCCACAAAGTCTGTCCTTTCATAGTGTTGAAATGGACATCACTTTTCCATTTGATCTAATCTGTCTGTTTGTCTTGTTCAGATTAGTAAGTTTTGCGTGGACTGAAGTTTCCCCATTTGAGTTTCCCTTTATTAAACACTACAAGTCACTTATAACAGATAAGGCAGGCAAACAAATAAAAGCCTCAAATCCAGGGCTGCACGACACTGGCAAAAACTGACATTGCAATTTTTTTTTTTTTTTTTTAAATTCAGGAGGAGTGTATAATAGCCGTGTGGTGCCGAAGTAAATGGTCAAACTAATTAGTTGTGTTTCTTCTCGATGTGACAGCAGGTGGAAGGCACCGTCGACACAGAGCACGTGTGTCAGTATCATCCTTCTTGTAGCCGAAATAATTCCAGATAACTGACGATGCTTTCCTTTTTGGCACCAAGTCTTCGCTTACGGTGATTTTCTCTGGTTCGTTGCTAATTTTTCAGTGTTGTTCCCAGTGACTCACTCTAAACAGATTAAGAATGATTGTGATTGGTGGATCGCTGCGCGCAGTGTGTGTCAGGTACCCTTGAAATTATTATGTTATCATTTATCTGAAGTGCTGTTTCAGCCTCGGTCACTGCAGGTGTGTGTGTGTCACTTTTTCCCACAACAATGTCAAATTTAGAAACTTACAAGCACAACAGGAAGAAAACAGCTACATAATAAAAGCTCTGTCAAGCACCGGATGGTCTCTGGATACTGAAATGCTGGAGGCTTTTATTTTGAAACAGTAAAGCAGGTATTGTTTGTGCAAAAGTGCATTGAAGTTGAATATGTCAATGGGAGCAGATTACGTCAAGATTTTGCACTAATTACAACCATTTCAACATATTTAACAGAGGAAATTAGAAATAAAGGCTGATATAAACCTTCCAATAAAGGCCTGGTACTTTTTGCTGCTAAGGTGAATAAAGGCCTGGTCCACTATTGAAGGACATATAGTACTATTAAAAAAAAAAAAAGGCCTGGTCCATTATTGAAGGACATATAGTACTATTAAAAAAAAAAAAAAGGCCTGGTCCACTATTGAAGGACATATAGTACTATTTTAAAAAAATGTTCTTTCTAATAGAAAATTCTAATGCATGCATACAGTACATATATACATACTCATAGAACTGGAGTTGTAATAATACTGTTTCCTGAATTCACAATAAGATTGTCCATTTCATCACAAGAATGAGAAGGGAACTCAGGAGTGTTTTCACCATCTAGTGCAGGGGTTCTCAAAGTGGGGTACGTGTACCCCCAGGAGTACTTGGAAGAAGCCCAGGGGGTACTTGAAATTTCTTTGTAAAAAAAAAAATTAAATAAGTCATCATGTACCGGATACAAAATAAATAATGAGAATTAATGCCGGACACAACCCTAACCCTAACACAATGAATACATTCATATAATAGTTTTATTGTCAATTATCTCGTTTAAGCTTTGGTAACATTTTAAGAACATTTCTATTTTATATTATTCAAAGTTAGCTTACTTGAATAGCTAAATAATCCTTTTTTGCTGATGAAAGGTTCATTTATTAATTAATGACCGATTTATTCATTTTTCTTTTCGGTGAAAGCGGGCATTTTCAGTTTATGTTTTTACACAAAATTTACTTGAAAATTTTTTTTAGATTTTTTTTTATTTTTATAAATTACAGTTAAATATATGTTGTTTGTTTACAAAGTTTAGAAAATATAAGCAGACACCTTTGGCACAGGAACACATTTTGCCAATTTTTTTTCAATCAAAAATGCTGAAGCAAGGGTTGGGGGTACTTGGCTACAAAAAGGATATTTCAGGGGGTTCTCCACTGTAAAAAGTTTGAGAACCACTGATCTAGAGTAACAGTATTAAATGATATAAAGAACAATATAAGAAATCAGACAGAATATTACTTTACAATTGAAGCTGATAATACCAGCCCTTTCAAAGTGTAGGAAAAGTGAACAGCAGTCAGGTTACAAGGCGAATTTCACATTATTAATTCCATGAAAATGTAAAATAATATATTTGCATGGGCAGGAAACAGCAGCAAGGTATCGAGGTACGACTAATTAGGAAATAGGTGCATATATTCAGGGTTTCATATAATTATAAAGAAACATCATCCTTAAAGGGAGTGATGTTCAGATAATGTAGCCAAAAAACGTATAGTAGAACAACTTAATAACTTAATAATAAGATTCATTTAATATTTATTATAGAACAGGTCGAAGTGCATCTGTTCACATCTGGCATTAATATTTGATATCATTAAAATGCTCCAAATCTAAATCAGTTCATATTCACTAAATGTTTATATCCTATATCCTCCTATATCTCATTCAGCCGTGCATAATTTAGCTCCAGACAGGAAGCTGAGAAATGAAGCATAAGTGCAATAAATGTTGAAGGAGACACTCCTGGATGTTCAGATTATTCTAAAACAAGATGGAAGAATAATTTAATAGTGATAGATTGTCCGTTCTATATGCTTTCACTCCCTCTACACATTTGGTTAAGCCCCTTTTTTCTGTTTCTGTTCTGATGGGTTTTTTTTTTTTTTTAACAATTACATGAACCAGGCTTTAACTGAAAGCAAATGTGTTGCTTTTTGATGCCAGTTTATTTTAATTATTTTTACACATGCAAAACGATTGTTAGTTTTCGTTTAGTTTTTGAAAGCCTTGATTTATAGAAGCTGTAAAAAGTAAGACGAGAGAATCTATTACATCCAATGTTTTACAAAACCACTGTTTGCAAACCCATTTTATTCTTGAGCGAGCTGAAAACTAAGCTTATTTTGTTCTAGAATTCTGTTTTTAGTTGGTGTTGGTATTGATCATCTGAGTTTTTATTAAGTTTTTGTCACTTTTATTTTTTATTTCCATGTTTTCACTGCTAGTTTTAGTTCCAGTGTGAGTTTTTGGTAACTATAATAACCCCGGCTCTTTCCTTTGCTCATAATTGTGACACTGAAGTGCTACAAACTCAAATGAAGCATGTGTGATTGGAAACGGAAGAAATACTCCACCAAGGCTTTTTTCCAAAGGACAAAACAGACTCCATCGCTGCTGTTCCACGCTGAAGAGACGCGCCTAGACCTCATACAAAGCCTTAACAATGCAATCAAAACACCATTGCTTGCTTCAAAGCCAGCTGGTATAAAACGCCTCATTGCCTCCATGCCTGTAAGTCCTGTCTAAATATGTGCCACCACACTCGCTCTCTCTATCTCTCGGATCTACTCTTTCTCACAAATCTTGTTCACAGTTTGCATTCAGTGATCTGAAGGAAGATAAATAGAATATTTGGCTCCTTGTCAAAGCCGTGGGCCTGGCCGAGCTGCAGCGTTGCCACCGCCGCTGCCGCTGTCGATGCTGCGCCCGTGATTTGTCGCCATTTCACAGCAGCCGGGGCAGCTATTTGGGTGAAATTATGAGGCTATTGATTGCAGAAAGAGAGCATTTTTACTGAGAGCAGCAGAGCAGGACCAGAGGCAGGAGAGAAGAGGAGAGTACTCCCGCTTTATTAGCTTATAGTGTGTTAGCCATACCACCGCCTCCTCCTCCTCCTTGTCTGTAGCCTTCACTGTTTTCCGTCTGTTTTCTGCTCTCTATTCTCCCTTTTCTTACACTGCTCATTTTCCTGACCCTGTCAGTGTGAAGTTTGCAGCCTTCATTTTCTAAAATATATAGTGCTGTGTTCTCTTGAGAAGCAGTAATGGTTTATTTGAGCCTAAGGACACGAGCTGTGTCTGTCTCACCTCTACTTTTATTCTAACCTTTTCTTTATATCGTGTTCTTTAAAGCTCTCATTTTTACATCAATGAGCCTGTTTACATGAGCATAAAAGTCCGATAACTGGGAATAACTGGATAACTGTCATAATCAGATCGAATGCATTGACATACACTTCAGAAATGTGATACTTAATAAACCCTGGTTTGGACGCTCCAGTCCATTGTCAGATTTCTTTTGGAGTACATACGTACATAAACTTCCTGTTGTTGTCTTCCACTTATGTTCGACTACGTCATTTCCGTTTTCTATGATTCTTAATTGTGTTTACACATGCGCAGACGTAAAAGAAATAAATCAGATTAACCTATATACATGCATGAAAACATCAGAGTATTGGGGAGAAATCCGGTGTGTTAATCTGATTTCTTATAATCAGATTACTGCTGTTAAAGCAGATCAGACTCAGACTCAATATTCTTGTCATTCCATCAATGGTACATGATAAAATGAAACACAGTTACCCGGGTCTTGGTTTGTAGCATAAGAAAGATAAAGAATAAAACAGAAAATAGAAATATAGAAGTAGGGTAAGTAGGGTAGAAAAAAGTATGATAAAGTATGCAAAAAATAAATAAATAAATAAATTAATTAATTAAAAATAACATAAAAAATCTTAATATGTACAAAATTCCACAGTATGCAGCAGCAGTAACAGTTAAAGTGGTGGTGCATTCAGCAGCAGAATGAGCAGCAGTGACATAAAGTGGTAACCGTGAATAATAGAATATATCAGATTGTATTATCTAGCCTATATTATAAAAGCCAAGTGGCCTCTGTGTGTGTGTGTGTGTGTGTGTGTGTGTGTGTGTGTGTGTGTGTGTGTGT
>JAPQRP010000010.1:27460037-27482485 GCA_037367295.1 Apogon hyalosoma
ACAGATAAACAGTACCACAGTGCTTCAGTTTCAGCTTCAGAGTTTGTCATGTCTTTTATGGATTGTGATTGTCTCTCACAACTCACCATATATTTTTTTAATAAGCTTTTTTTTTTTTTTATCATTACTATAAATTTCAGGTGACCCCATTTGAATTCCAGGCGACCCCACGTGGGGTTCCAACCCCAAGGTTGAAAAACACCGACCTAGACGAATGTATTTCGGCGTTGAAAATTGAAAATTGGAGTGTGTTTGGATTCTCAGTTTTGCTTCTGAATGTTTATAACTGGGTGAAATGACCTGGACGTATCATGTGTCTTCGTGTCAGCCCTTAAGAGGATGGTTTGAGTTCTGTAAAAGCAAAAGAGATGGCCTCAATGCTTCCTTACACTGTACCATCCTTTACGAAAAGCCAAAATGCTGCGATCAACATGATAGGATGAACACTGTCCACCTCATGCCACAACTTCAAGCTGATAATAGCAGGTGAATGTGGACATGACTCTAATGTTGTGAAGTTAATGTTGTAGCTGAATATGTGCTTAGCTCGCATTAGTTCTGCCTTATTAAACACACAGACGCCTTAATCAAACTGTAAACACCGAACTGGAAACTGAATCTTCAGCAGGAAGACAAATGCAACTGAATCAGGCTGAGTATACATATATGCGTGGGTTAAAATGTCATAAATGTAGGCAGATGATGTATTTAATTCAATATGTTACCTTTCCCTACCTATTATCGCATATGTAGATTAGCTTTAGCCTGTTTTATACAATTATACTAATTCAGGATTGATAAACATCAGTGAACAGGAGGCTGAGGCTGAGTGACTAGAGGCATATATTCCTTTATTTATTCCTATTGCAACCATGGAAATGAATCCTCATCTTTCACTGGGTTTTCATTGTTTATATCCTGCATTAAACAACACAGGAACGCACAGGCTGAGGTATATAAGATGAGCTTTTTTTCATCCGTCTTCAGGATATTGCCGTCTCACCACAGCAGAGTCACATTACATCCATACGGTTCAAGTGCAGTCGGATTCTCATGTCATTTTTTAATGCAGAGAAACACAGAGATGAAGGAATTTTCGGGACTTTTTCATCACAAGCAAGATCCTGGTGGTAGTGTTGTTGCTTTCTACTGTGTCCTGTGTTGATGATGATGATGATGATGATGATGATGATGATGATGAAACACACATTTATCCCAAAACTGAATCTGGATATTGATCAGTAAGTATGACACTTGATACAAAAAACAGGAAACACTGGGATCAGAAGCATCAATATTTCAGTATCAGTCCACGAACCTATAGCCGTTTCAAGATTAACCCTATTTTCCTGCACAACCCATGGAAGAAATTACCCAAAACAGAAGCAGATACACATCCACCGATGCAAACAAACTGGACAGCAACACAGCCAAGACAAATGCAGCATTTAACTAATCTCATTTGTGCACATTTCTGGCCCAAACAACTGATAAACTGAGTAAGGCAAATAAATTCCAGTTACCCCCTCTCGCCTCTGTTGTCAAACTTACTTTGACTTTGCAGGAAAATAAACACACTCTAAAAAGGAGATGCAGGAGGACAAGCTTAATGCTCTGAGATACAAAGTAGCTTTCAAGGGTCTATATACACATTTTTTTTTTTACTTTTAAATATTAATCAATTACAAAAAAATGTATAACATTTATAATATTAAAGAGCTGTGAAGTTCTGTCACAGATGGCAATGTACTGGATTGTAGAGATATGAACTGGATTTATTTATCCAGTGAAGGGCTGGGGGATTTATGTGACCACTAGAGGGAGTAGTGAGTCATTCTCAGGCAGAGCTGAGAATGAAACCTGCTAAGAAACAACTTTCAAGTCAAGAAAAGACATGATAAAAATAGAAGCCATTGTTTTCTCCACTGGACTCAGCTCTAAATAAAAAGAATGGAGTCTGATGCTGAAATGGTGGCGTTTCTTCTACTCGGGTGAGTTTTAGTATGAGGTTTATGAAGGTATAAAGTTATTATGTAACGTTATTATCTTCGCTTACCTTATTTCTGACCTTGCTTGGATGATTCTAAACAGATCTTTAGTTCAGCTATTGACAACGCATACCGAACAGAAAACGGAGGAGATTTGTGGTTTTATGGTCAGATTTCTGTCTAAAACAGAGCTAAGCTAACAGAGCTATAATGTAAACTATCAGCTGATGCAGCACATGAAGATTAAAAGATGTAGTGTTATTTTGAGCATCTTTCAAAATAAGCATTTATGACTTTTAGTCTGAAGGACACTTCATGATGCCATAATGCAGATGTGTGGAAACAATGAGCTTTATACTTTATTCAGTGAGTGATGCAGTCTGTGGATACATAGTGTTGATTTGTTGGTGGTTTTGGTTGTCCTTAGTTTGTTCTGGTACCAGACTGCCTCCTGCTGGTGAGATTCTGAAGTGTCAATGCTACATATAATCCTTTTAACAAAATATAAATTGTTACATAATGTAACAATATACTTAATATATGCAATGCAAGGTCAGGTGAGAGGTGAAATAAACTTTTGATGCTTTTCTGATGATATTTCACTTGTGAAAGGTTTAATGTATAGGCAATAAAGACAACATTAGACACTAATAATAACACTTATTTTTCTTGGAACTAGGCAAAAACCTCATTATCATTTAAGCGTGGCATTTGGTATATTTAAATGCATGTTTTATGTTTTGGGGGGTTTTTTTGTTTTGTTTTGGGTTTTTTTTTTTTTTTTCAGAAATAAGTCCTTATAATGGACCATAAATCATCAAATGTTTATCCCAAAATCAAAATAAGACCATGAAAGTTCTTGGTCTTGGTTGTCAGTGGATGCTTTACTCTTTGACAATGCCCATTCATTATTTATACAATAAAATATGAAATATATGCAGTTGTAAATGTGTGTGTACATGCACCCAACTGAACCACAGTGTTGGAAAATAGCCAGTGTATTATCACAACTGTATAAAAAAGTGTCAAGGGAAAGACATGAGTACAATAGTACAGAATGTCATAACCTTTATCTGTGGTGAAAGTCCCAACTAAAAGCAGCCGAACCCCCCTGTCCTTTTTCTGGACATTTATAAATGTCACTCAGGAAAATGAGATAAGATAAGGCTGAATGAAGGAAAGTAACAAAAACATATAAATAACTAGACTCTATCGAACAACATTTAGCTGTATTTAAACTGTAGATTCTTCTATATCCCGGCTGGTGAGTGTTTTAGAACATAGCGTCAAATCTGCAGTATTTTAATCAAAGAATCCATTTACTGTCGACTCGCCGCCGCCGGCTGCTCCGGCTCTTCTCAACAATACATTTTGTCGCAGCTGCTGGCTGAATTTAACAGTGTGAAACTACTGGCTGTCATTTCTGTTCTGCTGCTTACGCACCCACCTACACTACAACACAAGACGCTGTAAGATGGAGATTCCAGGGCGGGATGGTTCTGGTTTTTATAAAGATGCGGCTCCATCAGTCAGTTTGGCAGAAAAACATCTCACCACCGTCTGGGTTTTGTCAGGGGACGGACCCCGATGTCAGCTGTCAAGAGCACAGCTTCGGTTTACGTCTACGGCTTCTGGTTCACATTCGGATGGATTTTAAGAATTTTTTTCTTGACTTTGGAGGCTTTATACAACCTGGATACAAATTATATATAAGGATGTACTAACCCAGTGTCATCCTGGGTGTCTCCATAGATCACGTCAGTTTTTTTTTGTCATTTCCAGAGGCTATGACGATCTCAAACTCTGAACAATGTACCTGTTGATATCAGGCCACAGGAGATGCCCTGACGTAGTCATATTGTGTGACACAGTTTGGAGTCACAGTCGTCGCAGAAACATGAGGATGTTATGTCCACCCACACGTCTCACAGATTCAAGACTGTGATTTGTCATTACTGCTGTCAAATCACCAGGGTTTTTTTTATTTATTAATTTTTTTATAAAATCATATACAAGATGAGAAAAATTATGATTTTAGCACAATTCGATGGCATGAAATCTGCCTAAGAAATTACACTTAACCCTCAAAGATCTAAACAGACCAAAAGCATCTACCGATCTAAAATGTTTAATACCTTCTGATCCACTAATTCTGTCAATTAATGTGAGTAATTGTTGTAAAATACAGACTGTCATCTTTTCATGGTCATCAGATATGACCCATTTGGACATTCAGAGGCTCCATAGTTACCGTGGAAACATCATCATCTTCTACAACATTGATTCACCAGTAAAACCCATGAAGACTGATAAATGACAGTGGATGGAGAGACTTGTTTTTATGTTCAGTTAATGATATATTTAGCTGAAAAAGTCACTTTCTCTTCAGTTTTCTATGTTTTGATGTAATAGCATTTGAATTTACTCTGAGCTTTAATAAACATCTATATGATCAATAAATTAAATATAGAAAAATACATGGTTTAAAATGAAATAATATTAAATACAGAGGATAATATTATGAGAAATGATGATATTTCACTTGTGAAAGGTTTAATGTATAGGCAATAAAGACAAAGTTAGAAATTAATAATGAATCGTTTTTCTTTTTCTATCACTTTTCTCTGTTCCAACATATTATCCTTTCAGATGACTTTGAGCTTCAATGAACACCTACATGATCAGTAAATTTAACACAAGAGAATACCTGATTTTCACTGAAAATGGAAAATGCAGGAAATAATGTCATATTAAATAGTGATAAATCCCTTATGAAAGGTTAACTGTAGAGGAAAAACTCATTTGGAATGACATGACAAAAATAGTTCTAGGTCTTCAAGGATGTGCTTTGAGATTTTAGTTTAATGAAATCCCATTGATACGTCAGTGTGAAAGTGTGATAAGGAAATGTGTTACTGTGAATGTATTTTTATCTCTTATATATGTTTGTGCAACTAAATATATGCAAGTTTACAGAGCACAGTAATTTCCTGTCTTTAATTAACATGGAGAAGACGGGACTTAATTACAGTATTTTATACTTAGAGATGTTTTCGCTCGAATGAATGCTTTTTTTTTTCTTTAAAAAAACATTTATTTTTAGAAGTGTTAACCTGTCTGAAATGTAATATAAGTTTATAATTACAGTATGTTGATTTATTGCTGTTGTTTTGTTGTATTTGTGAAGCACATTGTAATTTGGTTTAGAATATGCAATGTTTATGCTGCATAAATGGGTCTTTTCTATTAGAACATGCATCTATATTTTCTTTTCAGTCACCAAGAGAAAACCTCAAACTTCCATATATAAGATTTGTCCACGCTGAAATTTGTGTTGGGGTCTGTGTTGCTGTTTAAGCATATAATTTTTGCAAAAATGTCTCTGAAATAAACTTTTTTTAAAATTATTATGATATAATAATATAATAATATGACACAGGCCATCAAGCTACTGAGCCACCGTATCTGTACATATCTTTGCATATTTGCACAACAATAATATTTGCACTCAGTGCCGTACCACTGTGACAGTATTTTATATACTTCACAATCAATCTGTATTTTTTGCACCTTAATACACTTATGCTTTGCACAGAATACTCGCTTCATTTTATTTTACCTATTTATTTTTCTTTGCTTAGTGTACAGTTGATTTCCTTTATTTTGTTTTAGTTTAAATAGTTTTAATTGTACAGTTTATTTTCTTTATTTTGTTTTAGTTTAATTTAAATTATTTTAATTGTACAGTTTATGTCCTTTATTGTTTTTTTAGTTTAGTTTAATTGTTTACATTAGTTATGTGAAGGGAACTCGCAAAGTAAGAATTTCACTGCTCAGTACTGCTGTGTACCTATACAATAATAATAATCACAATAATAATAATAATAAATTTATGGAATCTCTAATAGTCATCATAATGCCTGAATGTGGCTCCTACAACTACTGGTCAACAGGACATGAGCCTGTACTCTCATTGGAGGACTGAAGAATCAACTTGCGGTGCTAATTTTTAAAGTTACCACTGTAAACGAGCAGAAGGGAGGCACTGGAGAACTGAAGAACAGGTTTGAGTGTTTCACATAGAAAGAAATGGAGTTCAACAAGCACAAAACAGACAGAAAAAGTACAAGTACATGCATACATGAACCTTTACATAAGTTAAATAACTGTCTGGAGTTAGAACCGTATGGCATTGAATATACTATGTTTTTTTTTTTATTTGTTTACAAGCAGCAGAGAAGATAAATATCCAACCTCATCATAGACTAAAACGTGATATAATTTTAATTGAACACTATAAGACTGATGAACCAAAGCCCAACCTGTAGAGACAATTAAATGTAGAATTAATCTTGTATACGACCTTGCATTTTCTCAATCACAGCAATCTGGAGAAAACACACAAACACAAACATGCTAATGAGAACTTTAAAAAATCCTACAGCAGAAATAAATTACCACCTCTTCTTATTTTTAACAAGCTTGAACAGATGGCAATTTGGTTATCAGGAGTTAAGTTTAGAGCCTGTGGCGAGTCCCTCAACAAAGAGCACACATTGTCAAGTCTTCAGCTAAATGTGTTAGACTCCTAAATGTGTTAACTTTAATCCGCCTGCATTTATAAAAGGAGAAGTAGCACATTTTAGAAACTGTGAGACATGATGAGATGATTTATTGAAAAAACATAAATAAACAAGTCAGGAGGAAAATGTTCAATTCCCAGCACTTGAAAGCGTACATATATAGTATGTTACTGTCAAATGTTGGAAAAATTACCGAAAATTATCATCAGCGCTCTGACATTGTGCCAAAGATACCAATATTTCTAGTGACGGGCCGAGGGATTTATGTGACCACTAGGGGGAGTAGTGAGTCACTCTGCCGGTCTGCTGTGGTGAGGAAAACTAACACCACTGAGCCTCTGACCTAAGCGCCAGAAACTGAGCATATGGGATGAGAACTGCGAAGAAACAACTTTTAGAGTCAAACAATAGAAATGGTAAAAAACACAAGCATTGCCATTGTGTTCACCTCTGGACATGTCTCTAAATAAAAATAATGGGAGTTCGATGCTGAAACGGCAGGGTTTCTTCCACACGGGTGAGTTTGATTCTGAGGCTTATGAAGGTGTAAAGTTATTATGGGATGTTATTATATATTTCTAAGTTGCCAGTTGATCCACGGTTCAAACTAAACTGTGACGGTTCTCACCTTGTTTGTTCAATTCCAAACAGAAACACAAACCAAACAGAAAACAGAGGTGAGTGGTGGTTTTACTGTGGCTGTTTTTCTGTCTAAAAACAGAGCTAAGCTAACAGAACTGTAAAGTAACACTCAAAATAACGTTTCGTCTTCCTCGTCAATCCTCACTTGCTGTGTCAGCTGACAGTTTACATTATAGCTCTGTTAGTTTAGCACTGTTTTTAGACCCAGTCCTCAATGAACCCCTTTCACCCATAAAGACCCAGTACTACTTTGGTGGCAGTTCTCAAATAATATTTTCTCTCTATTTAAACTTTCTTAAATGATTTATCACTATTTATTATATTATCCTCTGTATTTATCATTTTTTTTCATGTAAATTCAGTATTTCCCTAAAGCTCAGAGTAAATGCAGAGGTTATTAAATCAGAAATAGAGAAAACTGAAGAAAAAGTGACATTTTCAACAGATATATCAATAACTGAGCATAAAACAAGTGTGTCCATCCACTGTCATTGATCCAACTCCATGGGTTTTACTGGTGAATCACTGTTGTAGACAATGACGGTGTTTCCACTGTAACTACGGAGCCTCTGAATGTCCAAATGCGTCATATCTGACGACCGTGAAAAGACAACAAACTGTATTTTAAACCAGTTACTTGCATATATTGATAGGATTAGCGGATCAATAGGTATTAAACATTTTAGATCAGCAGGTGGTTTTGGTTGCCAGTTGCTGTTTGGGTCTTTATGGGTTAAGGCATTTATGTCCCAGCTATGTGGTGGTCACTTGTTATATTCTGCGTGATTTAATTATATAATAGGAAACAGATATATAATATATTTTCTCTTCAACTGTGACTGATCATAATTCAATAGTATTTTTTAAGAAGTACACCCTAAAACTTGTGCCAGCTGTAAATAAAATAATAAAATGTTCTGAGGTTGCATCTGAGGCTTCTTTAGTGTGACATTTTTAAGTTAAGTGCAACAGGTTGCAGAGTATTGCAGAGTTGCACATAACAGGCAATATTGTGTGACAATTTGCCAGTGACAGCGCACACCATAAACAGAATCTGAGCCCATCTGCATGAAATGGATGAAGCCTTATACAAAGTGACACTGCAGCTCACCAGCCGTCCTGCTGTTTCCCTCTGCGGGTCGATGCAGAGACGAGACCAGAAACTCCTGCATGTGAATTTAAATGCTTTTAAACAGAACTGAAAGTAGCTCGCCACAAAGTCAAAGCTTAAGACAAGAGACGGGTTTGTGTTTTTGTGCAAGTGTGTATGTGTGTGTGTGGCCAGTGAACTAATTCATTAATCTGGTTGACAGTTCGCTGTGAACTCGGCAGTACTGTCGGTGGTGAAGAATTACAATGAGACAAACTAGGCGTTGTTCGGCAGAGCAGTGATGCTCCCCTGACATCCCCGGCACCGTTAAACGCTTATAAAATGGCGAGATTGTGTTTTGGAGGAAGCAAGGAGAGACAAATATAAACAAGAGACGAGAAAACCTTAAAAATACAGCACTGAAGGCCTAATTATGATACATATGAAATAAAAAGATATAACAAGCATATGTTGTCCAAAAAATGTTCACTGTTTCCTGAAACAGAGCCTTATTTATTCAGTGTTAATATTGTTATATAAGTATTTATGAAGCTAATCCCATTAGCAATTTAGCATCTTTAAGATAATTATTTTGGGTTCATTATCTGTGTAAATGACCCTCAATACAGTTAAACATTTGCACAATTTCTTAATTTTAATGTTCACCCATTTGAAAAGTGTTTTATAAGACACAAGTCATTAATTGCCCTATTATTCTGAATTAAGGCATAAATCAGTGGGGTGTAAGGTAACAATCAAAAGAGAGAAGAACATGTCTTGACGTGTGTATGTGTTTTCAGAGGTGTTTGCTGATCGTTAATAACTTGAAGTCTTAGCGTCAGGTTAATAAGGTTTGAAAGTACTTTACTTCATGTTGCATTTAAGCAAAAATTGCACTGCAGGTTTTTTTGAGTCATTAAATAAATGAAACTGTTAACGAATATGTGTTAAACAGGCCATAATATTAAGGATAATGTGGCTTTTGTGTTACCTTACAGTGAATGATATGTTTCTATAGAGCTGCCTGCTCACATATCAAGGTGATTATTACAATATTTTGTTTTAATTCACCTCAGCTGATGTGACTAATTAATCATTAAAAGATGTTTTGTATTGATTACATGTGCAACTGGTCGCCACATTGTTTAACATGAACCATGACTAGGTGGAATTAGAACAGAATTTTATCCCACCAAGGCAGGAAATTTGTCTTATCAAACAGGAAAACATACATGTCCACAAACAGATCCATAAGGAAAAGCATCACATCAGTTTCCGTCAGACTATGGAACACTAATATTCAGAGTACATATTCTCATTTCCAACTGTGAACATACTGACACTTTGTCACAGAGCATATGGTGGGCATCTGTCTAAGCCTACAGAGCATCACACATCTATGCCTTCTATGAGCCGCAAAAACTTGTTACTGGAGGAAAAATTTACAAAAGCATTTACGATAACATCCAGAACAGACCAAATGACAGCGGAATGACTTCTGGGAAGGAATTATTGACTGAATTTTTTAGAGCAGTAGTCCACTGTAACCAGGCTTACTGGAGCCAGTATCTAGTAACTATCAGTGATATGTGCATTACACATGTACTATTGTGTATTACAGGTTTAAGACACGACATTGGCTCCAGGTCCAAACTGAAGCCGTTGCCTCTTGAACACAACAGAACAGCTGTCTTTAAATTTGAGTACGCAATAGTTAGTGCTTCTGTACCCATGGAGTAAAGCCTACACTGTTAAATGAGCTTTATTTACCTTTGTTGACCATATTCATTTAATTTGGGATAATATTATCTTTGTAGATTATTAACTTTTTCAGTGGCATTCTGCAGCATCGTTGTTCCATAGGCATAACTTAAACTCACTATCAACGGTGTGTGTGTTGTGTGTAGCTGAAACCACTTGACATAAAAAGGTGTCAGTGTTAACGGCTTTTTAATCTGCCCTAAAGTGACCGTATAACTGATAAAAGCTTGTGAAGGCCTTAAAACCCATTAAAAGGGCTGTGCCTTCAAAGAATGATTTACCCACCCCCTCTACAAATAAACCTAAGCTCTGTCATTTTTATTACAAAATGCTGTGTGTTTGCAGGAAAGAGTGTACATAAGAAATGAATAGAGGATCTATGACGTGAGTTAGAGATTTGGTCATCAGGACGCTGGCTTTACAGAGCTGTAACTGACCGCATTTGGACATAGTTGAAAGGTTTTTGCTGGGGGCCATGGGTGAACTAAGGCTAAAAGCTAAGATACTGAGAGTAAAACAACAATCAAGCATTTGTGTAAGATGTTGTGTTGGTTTAAGTCTAAAGTTACAGTTAATTATCAAATTTTCAAATGAAATGCATGAAAGCACACAGCCTCTGTGATGCTTTGACACACATTAGTGCAGTGGTTTCCAACCTTTTTTGGCTCGTGACCTCATTTTAACATCACAAATTACTGGCGACCCCAGACATTCAAACTAGAGACTTTTTATTTGCTAAAATTAATTTGTTTTTGATCACATAATAGTTTGCTATACTATGTCACAAATAAATGTTCATTTTTGACGACATTCAGTCTATATAATGTATATTATTATTATGGATGGAGGCAGAAAAGCCAGGTGTAGATTAATGCACAAAGTGAGAATTTGATTTTTGACAGATAAACAGTACCACAGTGCTTCAGTTTCAGCTTCAGAGTTTGTCATGTCTGCTATGTATTGTGATTGTGTCTCTCGACTCACCATATATTTTTTATTAGTACTTTCTTTTTTATTTTTTATCAAATACTAGAAATTTCAGGCGACCCCATTTGAATTTCAGGTGACCCCACGTGAGGTCCTGACCCCAAGGTTGAAAACACAGCATTAGTATGACTTCTGCAAAACCAACCTACATTCTGACATATAACACATATGGAAGAGTCATCAGACATTAATCAAATGTGTTTCAGACCTTCCTGAATAATATTAGGCTAACAGCTGTAGAATTTTTTTTTAGTTATTTTTATTTTATTTAACTTTTATTTAACCAGGAAGTCCCTTGAGATAAAATCTCTTTTGCAAGGGACATTTCAGTAGATTCAAGAACAAAAGGAATCCAGTTGAACTTCAAAAAAACTAAGGAAAACAATGACAAATCTCTGTTTAGAAATAAGTAGAAACATCTGAAACTTTGGAAGCTGATGCTAAAGGCCCAATCCCAAATTACCCCTTGGCCCTCCCCCTTACCACTCCCCCTCCATTTTGCATGCTCACCTGAAGGGGAAGGGATGTCCCAGTTCCCGATGAGTCAAAGGGGAAGAGCTAAGAGGGAGGGCTGTTTGACCCTCAAAACAGAGATTTTTAAGGACCTCACTACAATGGAGGGGTATGAGAAATCTCCCATAATCCTGTTTGAATCATCGGCAAGTTGGAGGTAAACACAGAAAAATAGTGCAGCAGTGATGAAAGAAACACATAAATGTACATATTTTCTTTGTAAACAGCATAATCGTTTGATCGACCGTTTAATGCTGTTTCAATGTGTTATAGATTGCATTTCTGAGGTTTGCGGTTGATAGCCACAAAAAGATGACCAAAGGGTTGAACCATTTCATGGAGGAATGTTCCAACTCCTAGTGCCAAGTGCAAGGGCTATGGGGTAGGGGTAAGAGGTAGGGCCAAGGGGTTAATTACGATTGGGCCAACCTGTTATGTCTGCATTAGTATATCATTAGCGCAAAAAGTTTGGGGGGTAGGTCCTTTAAAATAGAGCTGGATGTAGGCGCAAATATGAGGCCATTAGTGGTCACAATGCATTCTTTGTAAATTTGGCTTAAGCTACTTTGCCACTAGTATTACACTTAGAGATATTTTTGCATTGGCTTCACATTGTAGTCAAGATTCTTACCTATTTAGAATGACTTTCCTTCCACAGTATTGGAAAAAAAAAAACTTTATGACCATAATTTAACAATTTGAGTAAATTTCTTGCAAAACTTTGTGTTTTACCTAAAAATGTCATTTACAGCTGTCCTGCAGACAACAGCTGGTCCTCCCTGTTTTATTGCTATTGAGCAAGCTGCCAGTCACAATCCTAGATTACTGTTCATCTGTCAATTTTAGCTCAAAGAGAGGAACAAACAAATACACAAAAAAAAAAAAAAAAAAAATCATGCCATCTGACTGAGTACACAGCAGCAGAAAACACTTATGTAAGCATTTGCCGTTCTTTTAACAAAGCACCGTGTGTGTTCCTGCTGCCTTTGTAGCAGCACCTTCCGCCAGCTCGGTCAGATGTGACAATGCACTTTTCAGTGTTTAGCGCACAGCTGTGTTTTGTTACGATGAAGCTCCATCTGTTGAAATGCAGATGTGCCGAGCCACATGCTGGTGTCAAGAGCTGTAAGAGGTCTGGAGAGGGTGGAAAATGAAGCGGAGAAACAAAAAGGTACGACTCCCTGTGATCTGTTAACATAAGCAGCAAAAAACCCCATCGATGGCAGCGCAAACACTCACTGAAAAGCAAAAATACACGCACGTATACGCAAGGACACACACACACACAGATGGAATCACACCCACTCATGCTACTACATGTCCTTATTTAAATTTGGGTCAAACCTCTGCTTCTCTGAGGGCATTACCTCAGTGGGTGGGTGGTTGGGTATTATTTCTCTTCTTCAACACCCTTTGATTCTGTTATACTCTCAGGAGCACCTAAGGGTACAGATGATTCATAAAGACACAAGCCAAAGTGGGATGAAACGAGTGAAGGGACAGCTAAAATTCTGATTTAACCAGCATTTTAATAGCCTTTTATTCCTGGTGTTTGATGCTGTGAGGCTTCGTCTGGAGCTGCACCTCTGGGTAACGCACCACCTCCCGCTTTGCTGTGTCACCGTGGCTGACAAAATGATGACTGAGGCTTATGCGTACTCGACGGTGCCACTGATCTCATTCAGCTGAGGTCACGGTGGACTACACCCTTGATTAAGAGAAGAACCACATTTCCCAAGGGGCAACTGTCAACATTCCTGGCAGCAGGAAGAGGAGGGTGACTTCAACGTGGCCTCGAACATCTCTTCCAATTATTGCGAACATGCAAGGCTCCGTGTGAGATGCAGATTTATTCGCTTTTAACACATTTTGAACAGGGAAACAGACTAAAGTATGGTGTAAATATGTGCAGAGGTGAGTCTTAACCCATACAGACCCAGAAATAGAGAAAACTGAAGAAAAAGTGACTTTGTCTGGTCGAATATATCATTGACTGAACATAAACCAAGTGTCTCCATTCGCTGTCATTGATCCAACTCCATGAATTTTACAGGTGAATCAATGTTGTAGCGGATGACGGTAACCACGGTAACTACAGAGCCTCTGAACGTCCAAATGGGTCATATCTGATGACCATGAAAAGATGGCAAACTGTATTTTATACCAATCATTTCCACGTACTGATGGGATTAGCCCTACGATGAACTGGTGACATGTCCAGGGTGTACCCCACCTTCACCCATAAGTAGCTGGTATAGGCTCCGGCGACCCCCGTGACCCTAGTGAGGATAAAGAGGGCTCAGAAAATGAATGAATGATAGGATTAGTGGATCGACAGATAGCCTATTAAACAGTTTACATCAGTAGATAGTTTTGGTCAGTGATGGATGTTTGGGTCTTTATGGGTTAAATACAGTATGAAAAAAATTATTCTATGAAAAAACTTGAAGGCATTCATCTACCGTCTTTTTAGACTTCCATTCAAATTCACCGAAATACAGAAGGTTGTCTTTAAAGAGCAATGTACCATTATTAAATATTAAAGGGCCTATATGGAGAATTTTCACTTTACTGTATTAAAAAAGTAATTTATTTCCAGCAAAAGGCCAGGGGGATTATGTGACCACTAGAGGGAGCAGCGAGTCACACTTAAAACCAGCTCCTAAATGCAGCTCTTGAAGCAATTTTAACTACATAACAGAATTAATCTGTTACGCAAAATACACTGTAGCCCACAGTGTTATTCTAAATGATTATCTAAAGACATTCAATACTGTACAGATGGTTCTGTTTAAAGAGAAATTTAAAATAAAGTATTAAATAAGATATATGTATTATTTCTACTTTAAAATATATAAAAAAATTACGTAAAAGTATCATTAGTGTTTAGAAAGAAGAGCTGTCAAAGATGCCAATGTATTGGATTGTAGAGATATGAGCTGATTTATGTGACCACTAGAGGGAGTAGTGAGTCACTAACAAACAGAGCAGAGTTGAGAATGAAAACAAATAAGAGCTTTTAGAGTCAAAGAAGCCAAGTGAAAGTGAAAGTAGAGGCCATTGTTTTAGACCTAAAAGAAAAGAATGGTGTTGGATGCTGAAATGTCAGCGTTTCTTCTACCAGGGTCAGTTTGATTATCAGGGTTATGAAGGTATAAAGCTATTGTGGGATGTTATTATTTGTGCTGAGTTTCCATTTGTTGCCACAGTTCAGACTAAACTCTGACAGTTCTGACCTTGTCGAGAGCAGCTATTGACAACACAAACCGTACAGAAAACGGAGGTGATTTGTGGTTTTATTGTGGCTGTTTTCTGTCTAAAGACATCCTCATTGAGATGTGAGTATGAGCAGAGGTGGGTGTTAAATAGAGTAAACCGGTATCTGTACTCTGAGGGATGCCTCAGGGCTCCAAGGTCGTGCACAGTTCTGCCTTTGGCTTTTACCTGCTGAGATTTCCCGGAACTCCCTCTATCTGTTCATAATATTATGCAGATGGTTTGGGACCAAAAATTCTTTGCAACGTTCATTTTAAACTGAGCCACAGCCAATCCTTGATGTTTTCACAGCTGAAACCCTGAACCTTGGTTGATGTTCTTGTCCCGTAGTAGAAATGCAGCCTGGTCTGTTTGTTTTCACACTGTTTGGAGCAGATCAATACATGCTGCCTCGACATGTATGTGTGCCATTTCTCCTTTGGCGCTTTAGGCAACGTTTAGACAGAAATGATCTGAACCGAAAACACAAACATGGCATTGCGTTCTTGTTTTTAATTCCGTGTTTAGACGTGCATTTTGGAGGAAAAATCTGCATGCAGATGAACAAGCAAAAGTGTGTGAAATTTGTTTATCGATGTTGTATGCACGCAGGGTGGCATCACCACCACCAAGACCAAGCACCTGCGTAGAACCTTTCTACTTCCTCCTGTTCTCTCCTAGTGCAAAATACAATCACAAAACAGGAAAAAGAACATGGCGAAGCAACGCACAAAAACTGGCAATTTTGTCTGGATAAATGAGGAGGTGAAGATATTGCTAAACACCACGTTATAAAGCCACAAAAGCCCAAGATAACATGGACTGGGAGTCCTGCCTGTGATGTAAACGCTACGCGATGAGAAAATGCAGTTTCGCATTTTCAACCCTTGAGAGTGGAGCGTTTTTAAGATTTCCACTCTAGAAGGTGGTTTCACTTTTCTGCATTTTCAACCCCCAAAAACGCAGTTGCCGTCTAAACGAAAAGTACGTCTGATAAAATATTTTGTACACCCGAGAGCGTTGTTTGGGTAAACTGGGCCTGAGTTGTTCATTTAACTCATCTTGGAAAAATACACACTCGCCCCTTTCAGAAGTTTATTCACCAGACCGACATTACTTCAGTGTTACGATAAGAGCTGGTTTTGTCAGATTAAACTTTGCTTGGTCTCATTTTCGGTGATTTTAACCATAACCCCAGCTAGTGAAAAGACTAGAAAATAGAGAAAAAAAAATCTTGTGGAAAAACAGAGGAACATCATGTCAACAATTTTTGACTTATTTTAGAATCAGGAGAGGTAGATAATGCGCAAAACTACTTCAAAATAAAAGAAAAAGTAACACAAGCAGAGGAAATTTAACTCCAAGTGGGGAAGGATTATTCACTATTCAGGATCAGACTCTCAGTATTTATTTACAGGAAGCCATATCATGTATCTTGACAGTATTGAACCATGTTATTGCAGATGTTCCATGTTTCACACAGGCCTTGACAGTTTTATAAGGTTGTTCAGTGAATTGTTGAGTGTGTCTGTCTCTTTGTGTGATATGAGTCACTGTTCTACTTAACACACAGCTTTTCTGTTTTCATGAGCTGTGATGACCTGATGGAAGCAGCTGTGTGGCTGACATCGTAATTGGACCACAAAAAAAAAGAAGAATATACTACTAAGTTCAGTTTTTGATACAGATAGACATAAAATGTAGATTCAGAGATTATTCATGGGATAACACCTGAATACACTTGAGGCAATGATAAGTGCATCTTGTTTCCGTAGTGTTGTGTTCAGTGATACTGAAGTCTGTTGTGTTAAATCAAAGAACCCAGAGCTTAAAAAAAAAAAAACCCACAGCTGCTTCATTCAAGGCCACATGCATATTACACATCATAAATATACACCTTTTACTTGTTTACTTTAAACTGTTCCAACTCCTAAAAACAACTCTTGTGTAGCTAAATAATGCAGTGTTACACAAAACCCACTGTAGCGCAGTTAAGAGACATTCATCTTATATTTTGTAAGAAACTCACTGAAATACAGAGGGTTGACTTTATCATAACTCTGACTTTTTATATCTCATAATTATGCATTTCTTATCTCGTTGTTGTGACTTTTTTCTCAGTTTCTACTTTTTATCTCATAATTTTAACTTTTATCTCATAATTTTGATTTTTTTTAATCTCATAATAATGACTTTTAATCTCATATTTTGACTTTTTATCTCATAATTTCAACTTAATCTCATAATTTAAATTTTTATCTCATAATTATGCATTTATTATCCCATAATTATGACTTTTATCCCATAATTTTGACTTTTTATCTCAATTTCTACTTTTCATCTCATAAATCTGACTTTTATCTCAGAATTTTGATTTTTTTTATCTCACAATTATGACTTTTAATTTCATACTTTGACTGTTTATCTCAGTTTCAACTTCATCTCATAATTTTGACTTTTTATCTCATAATTCTGATTTTTAATCTCATATTTTGACTTTAAAACCCATAATTTCAACTTTTTATCTCATAATTTTGACTTTCTCTCTCATAATTTCAACTTGATCTCATAATTTTGACTTTTTATCTCATAATTTCAACTTTATCTCACAATTTCGAGTTTTTATCTCATAATCATTTATTTCTTATCCCAGAATTTCAACTTTTTAGTTCATAATTTCAATCTCATATTTTCAACTTTATCTCATAATTTCGATTTTTATCTCATAATTATGCCTTTCTTATCCCACAACTATGACTTTTTTATCTCATGATTTTGACTTTTTATCTCGTGATGTTGACTTTTATCTCATAATTCTGACTTTTTATCTCGTAATTATGCCTTTCTTATCCCATGATTATGACTTTTTATCTCATAATTATGCATTTCTTATCTAGTTATTTTGACTTTTTATCACATAATTTCAACTTTATCTCATAATTTCGACGTTTTATCTCATAATTATGCATTTCCTATCCCATAACTATGACTTTTTAATCTCATAATTTTGATTTTTTTTATCTCGTAATTTTGACTTATCTCATAATTTTGACTTTTTATCTCAATTTTGACTTTATATCTTGTAATGTTGACTTTTATCTCATAATTTTGACTTTTTATCTCGTAGTTTTGACTTTTATCTCATAATTTTTAGTTTTTATCTTATAATTATGCTTTACCAAGGGGATTTTTTTTTTTTTTTTTTTTTTTTTCTGTGGCGGAGATGAAACAGGAAATGATGTTCCCGTGTCCATGGAAACAGTTCTCAGCCTGGAACCACACCTGGGCCTGGACATTCTTTAAGCCACGCCCATGTCCACAGCTCCCACATTAACGCGCCTCCATCTGTTGCACATCAAATGAAAGCAAACAAACTCGTCTTTCCGAATATATCAACCATTCTGAAGTGCAACAGCAACACCTCATACACAAAAGGTTGTTTTCCAGAAAAGCAAAACGTGCCTTTTCTTACTTTTGTCTTCTGTCGGCAGGTCAAACATCCGTCCATTCCAACAAATAAAGGCCTCGTTTTCCTCGTAAACAGTCCAGCGAATATAATCCAGTAACGTATTTAGGTCCAAAACACGCGTAAAATCCACAAAGGCACAGAAACAGCATGAATATTTGTCCGACGTCGGATCAATGTTGGTGATTTTTGTCCATTTTCCTCGAAGATTTCCTCGGTAATTTACTTTTCCTGCCGGTGATACCGTTAAGAGACAGACTAGCCGTTACCTTGTGATTGACGCCTAATTTGGCCAACCTAAAGCGTCCCACAGGTGACTGACAGGAGGGATATCCAACCAAGTGTCAGAGACAGGTAAATGGTCACGCCCAGCTCACGCCGCTGCTGTCCGTCAGCAGAGAAATGAGCGGTTTTATAAATAAAGCTTCAGCCTGCTCCTTTGAAAGCTGACTGCACAAAGTAATTATTTAATCAGTGAAGTGTGTATTATAAAACTTTGTTCTCGTGGAGTGATTTGTTGGATCTGTGGACTGGATCTGTCTGTGTGCTGGGTCCTAAAGATGGCGGCGACAGTTTAAAAAGTCACGTGACTAAAGCCATGAATTCATTATTAATTTGATAAACCAAGATCACATTTAGCCCCATTTTATCTCAGGCCAGTAAAATGGCAACATAATAACCTATAAATAATAATCCAACGTTTCTCTTTTAGTGTGAAAAAGTTCAATTAGGAAAATATTTACTTTTGCAAACTTCTTTCACAAAAAAAACAAAAAAGGGAATAAGCCGAACCACCACGAACAACCTGAATTTCTTCAATAAAATAAGTGTAATTTTATTATTGTGGTGTTGTGTTTGTGTGTTGTGCCTCCAGTTATCCCCGTCCTCTTCCGATATTAAAATAAATAATTATAATTAATGATAATTAAAATTAAAATAGCCTAATGCAACAGTTTTTAACATTATTTATCTATTTACTTTTTTTTTTTTTTTTTTTGCAGTGGACAGTGTTGTTTTTTGTTTGTTTGCTTGTTTGTTTTTGTAAAGCTGTGAAACTTTTGTTCCTTACAGAGGACCAACATCCATTGCTGGGTCTCAGGAGGATATATGTCTGTATTATTGACCACAGTGGATCTATAAAGGCCCAAAACATTTAATTGTTAAAATGTTTAAGTTTGAAGCTCTGATTATTTATAGGTTATTATAATAGTATTTAACCATGAAAGACCCAATGCTACTTTTATGGCAATTTCCAAATAGTTTTTATCTCTATTCTCTCTTAAGTGATTTATCATCATTTATTATTAATATTATCCTTCATATTTTGTGTTTTTTCAGTGAATATCTGATATTTTTCAAAAATTTAATTCACTGATCATGTTGATATTCATAAAAGCTCAGATTAAAGCTGCAGGTTTTTATATCAAGAACAGAGAAAATTAAAGAAAAGGTGACTTTTTCAGTAAAATATATCATTAACTGAACATAAACCGAGCACCTCCGAGCACTGTTGGTTTTACTGGTGAATCAACGTTGTGGAAGATGATGGTGTTTCCACGGTAACTACGGAGCCTCTGACTGTCCAAATGGGTCATATCTGATGACCATGAAAAGATGACAAACTGTATTTTACACCAATTATTTACATGAATTGATAGGATTAATGGATCAATAGGTGTTAAACATTTTAGATCAGTAGATGGTTTTGGTTGTTTGTGCATGTTTGGGTCTTTATGGGTTAACTGGTCTGACCCACATGAGATCAAATTAGTCTGTATGTGACCCCTAAAAGGAGTTTGACACCCATGACATACCCTTGTGTTAACCCATAAAGACCCAGTGCTAGTTTTGTGTCATTCCCAATTGAATTTTTCCTTTATATTTAACCTTTTTTAAGTAATTTGTCACCGTTTTTTTATGATTTTATCCTCAGTATTTTGCATTTTTCAGTGTAAATCATGCATTTTCTCAGATTTAATTCACTGATCATGTAAGGTGAGGCTAGGCAAATTTATTTGCATAGCACAATTCATACACGGGACAATTCACAGTGCTTTACAAAAATGGAAAAGAAACAAATTAAAAACACACATTTAAACACAATCAATAAAACATAAATAACAATGTGGATGTTCATTACAGCTCAGCGTAATCGCCAAGGTTATTTTTATCAGAAACACAAAAAAACTGAAGGAAAAAAGAGACTTTTTCTGCAAAATATATCATTAACTGAACATAAAAACAAGTCTTTCCATCCGCTGCCATCGATCAAACTCCATGGGTTTTACTGGTGAATCAATGTTGTAGAAGTTGACAGTGTTTCCACGGTGACTACAGAGTGAACGTCCAAATGGGTCATATCTGATGACCATGAAAAGATGACAAACTGTATTTTACACCAATTATTGACATGTATTGACAGGATTAGTGCTTCAACCGGTATTAAACGTTTCACGTTCCTAGACGGTTTTGGTCGGGGGTGGATATTTGGGTCTTTATGGGCGTACCTTTAGTTCAGGATGTAAAAGCACCAACATGATTCATAGATCATTCTTCTATTTTTACATTGTTAAAACTGCAGAAACACAAACTGTGAATTTGTATTTTCCTCTGAAACATCAAAACCTCAGTATCTGTGAGGTTATTCTAATCCCAAACCTGAAATAAACCCTGGAAGGGAAGAACAACTCATTTAACCGTTACAGATACACACTTTAATTCTGAAATGGCTGTTGGTTATGGAAGTTCTTTGTGCACATGATTAATTGGGATGGTACTTTGAGGTGCTTATTTCCTTGATTACCCTTATTTAACAGTACACTGGCTGGTACGACTTATTTTACACATTAGAAGCACTTTGGTTAAGACTTTTAATTAGTGATAAAATAGTCAGGATGTGGGATGGGTCATGTACAAACAGGGATGGCGGTTCTTGCTGTCATTATGTGCATTTCCAACATTTCAACCTACACAGATGTGACGACGATAATCCCCTCAGAATAAGAAAAAGCTTTATTATCCATCACGAGAGCCGTGGAAGTTCTTCAACGTGGCACATGGAATAAAAACACAACAGCATAATTGAGTGAATCCGAACATTTGACCCTCCAGACACTTGTAAAGAATTGTTAATCATAATTACAGCATCTGATGTGAATAATTTCCACGGTGCATGTGCCGATACGGATAATGAAAACAACACAATAAGACTAAAAGGAGACTAGTTCACTTGGAAAATACATCATACTCTTCTGAGTTCTGCTGCTGACATTGAAAACTTTATTTTATTTGAAGCTTGAATGGTTTAATAGTGTTTGAATTCTATTAATATGATGTGAAATTCAGTTAGCTTCCCACGGAATCGGCTAATAGAATGTCCTTCAGTGGGCACCTTTTTATTTTATTCATCTTTTCTTTCATTCACATACAGGAGCTCTTCTTGCATGAAGTGCTGATCAAAATTACAAGAAAAAAAGAGTTTTATATAGGTGTGATGGCCGTGCCCACAGCCACACAAAAGCACGCAGCAGTTACGCACAAACACCGCATGTTCAGTTACTTTGAGTTGCAGTCACTTACATTACACACGGTTTGTTTTATGTCAAATTGGTTTATTAGCACTTTGATAAAACACTGTTGCTAAATGGAGCATGCACATTTTGTTGACATTTGTCATTTTGCTATTAAAGGTGGGGTGCAAGATGTTTTCCTGGAGCATTTTTTTTTACTATACCGCTTCAAATCCCTTTCACACCCCAATTATAACCAGTTAAATAAATGCTCTAACACAAAAATAAAAAAATGTAGTCACCTGTGGAAAAGACAGGACTGAAAAAACACCATCCAATCATTTTGAGCGTCCACTCGAAATGATTGAACGGTGATATGTCCATCAAACTCAACTGCCATTTGTCCCTCCCACCTCTGCACGTACCCCTCCTGCATGAATCATGCGTTCTCAGAGGCTTGGAGCGCTGGCGCAGGAAATTAAACCAGAGCTTGGCTAACTATATTAGCAATATTAGGATGTAAAGATCACCGGAAAACTGTTTTGTCACTAACGTAAATGACTAGAAAATGTAACATTAGTCAGATAGGTGTGAACTGGGGCTGTTCTGTAAGAGAGTGTGTGTGTGTGTGTGTGTGTGTGTGGGTGGGGGGGT
>JAPQRP010000010.1:27510083-27529010 GCA_037367295.1 Apogon hyalosoma
TTTATAGAGTTTATAAAATGAAGCAGAATGAGGCACTAAACTGTGTCACTGCACAAACATTCACAACCACTAAACTATCAACAGTTTTTTCAACAATTTTTTTCTCATTTCAAAATACATTTTCCTGAAAATATATGTAATTACCTACCCAAAAATATAAGTTTGGACTAGATAATTGTCATTTAGTTTTTTCTGACCAGATGTGAACCTTCCCTTGACTTCACCCTTATACTTATTATCAAAGACATGGCTGTTTATAACAGGATCAGGTTCATTCAGGCATTTTTGTAAAATCTATGATGTGGCAGTTACTGTAAATTCAAAGAAGTTATGTGAAACACCAGGATCCACTTGTATAATATAGCAGTTGGATGTTCCATTAATGCGGCTGTTCTCACATTCATGCTATTCCACTAGTATTTGACTGTGGCACATGTTCCAAAGGTCAAGTTTCTCATTAGTCTCATTATTAAACAAGGTAATGGTAAACTTTTTTGTTTGTTTGTTTTCTGATTGCTTCAGAGACATACCCCCACTTCCCTAAAATTCCAGATTTTTTCCTTTCATTACCTAAAAAACCCCAACCTAAAAATGCAGATTTCTGCCTCTTTGGGATCCAAATTTACTAAACTACATGTGAAACTGCCATAATGTCTACATTCTTGACTGTTCCCCTGTGTTTTTATGACCTTAATACTTCATTTTTCTCATTAAAACTCTAACTTTGCTGCATTTCAAATGTTTTATAGGCAAACACCTTTCTTCTTTTTCAGTAAGGAAAATGAATTCACATCATATTACTGCAACGTCTTTTAGTCTGGTGAGTCTTTACCCAGAGTTTTGTCTCTCAGGACAGAATGGCATCATACTATAAGTAATGTAGAAGAAGAGAAGACTAGAATATTACTCTTATAATGTTAACGGCCCAAATACAGCAAAACAAGTGGAATATAGAAAATAGAGGCAGAGGGAGAGGTCTCTGTAAGTAAATATATCAGCACAAATTGACAAAAGTTTCTTCAGGCATGCATTATTTTTTTTAATGAAAGTAAAGTGTGCTTACCTTCCATGAGTATTCTGAAAACATCCTTTGTGACAGGAAATGTGGTCCAAAGAACGAGAAAGGAGAACAGGAATGTGCAAACTGGATCAGCTGCTTTAAATTCAGGCTGGGAAAGATTAGAGGTACAGATCAAGATTATTATTGTCAATCTTTATTACTGCCTTTTAGAGCTTATCATTTTCACGTGATGAATGTTTCTTAAGGTTCAAATTTTAAGATGGCAAAAACATTTAATCTTGAAACACTGTGATTTCATTTAAATCTGTGTGTGCTGTGAACATGTTCCAGGTCTGGTTCTGCTTTCTGCTTTATCAGTACAAGGAAAACGGAAGTTGAGTCTGCATGTTTTTGATGCCAACCCAGAGGTGGATGATGGTTGCAGCCAACAGGACACCGAGGCTCTGCAGCAGGTCACCCACCACATGGATGAACGCCGCCCGGACACTGGCGTTCCCGTGGCTGCGTCTGTGACGGTGGTGACCCTGTGGTCCATGGCTGCTAAACCCATGACTGTGGCTATGGGATGAACCAGACTGATGGAGGATCAGGACCATCCTGTATCCCACAGTATAGATGGTATTTACTTATATATCAATATGACATTAGAAGACAATGTGCTGAGCTCCACCTAAAGCAAACAACAATAATCCACACACTCACAGGACGTTGACTCCCACAGCACAGCCAGAGGTGATGAGCATTATGGGGCTGTTGATGTCATAGTCGCCGTTGGCCATCCTCTGGGCGGCGGAGAAGACCAGCACTGCCGTCACCGCCCACATGGACAACACCGACACCAACATGGCCAGAACCTCTGAGCAAAACCAACACCGTACAAAGAAGACACCATGGGTTTAGCATTACAGCAGGGGTGTCAAACATGCGGCCCGTGGGCCAAAACTGGCCTGCCAAAGGTTCCAATCCGGCCCATGGAATGAATTTGCAAAGTGCAAAAATTACACTGAGGGTATTAACAATCAAGGGTGTCGAACTTGTTTTAGTTCAGGTTTCACATACAGACCAATGTGACTTAGTAAAATAATAGCATCATTTATAAATAACTGACAACTACCAAAGTTCTTCTTGATTTAATGTGAGAAAGTAACACTACACTATGAAAATATTTACATATGGGTTCTTCTGTGAACCTGGTCCTAAAAACAGGACATGGGGCTGAAAATTCAAACCAGATGTAGACGAATGTTATGAAGCAAATTTGGAAGCACTTTGGGTCTATTTGGAAAATAAATATTTACTGAGAAAAAAGAGAAACTATTTTTCTGTTTTGCATTATTTTTCATACAGAAATCTGCATGTAACATGGTCAAAAGGACACCAAAATTACGTACTACTATTTTTTCTAATATCTTTTTATTCTCTCACTGGTTCATTTTAGAAATCAAACTAATTATGCAAGGCAGCGTTTCACAAAAATGACCGCTGTCGCAAAATAATTCATAATGTATATGTATTTAACTGGGCAGGTTCTGCATGTAATGTGAGTGGACACAGTGGGTTACAAACAAAACCTGAAATGAGACGTAGATTAATGAAAAACCCACGTGTGGATTAGAAAAACCACTAGGATCGACACATTGAACACAGCGTCTTTATTTAGTCTATAGAAGAGCATTTACAGCCATGTTTTCACATCTAATGCAGTGATACCTAGGCAGATTTAACTGTCCATATTTGGGGCCTATTTTTGGAGCAAGAGTATAATTTTTTTTGCATTTATCTGAGGTCATCATTATGTCCATCCTGGGGGAAATTCGTCTACATTTACCTTTTATTATTGGGTCTAAAAAGCTGGAAAAGTGCCAGATACTAAAATGTACCCAGTTTCATAGAAGCACCCATTTACAAACTATCCTATAACAATAAAATGTGAATAACCTGAACAAATATGAACAACCAGAAATGTCCTAAGAAAATAATATGCAATTTTAACAATATTCTGCCTGTTATTAAATGTTTTGCGTATTTGTAGATCCACTTTGATCTGATAAATTAAGTGAAAAATAAGCCGTGATGTAATATTATAGAAACTGTTCTTATTTTAGTTCCAAACTTCAAACTTTTAACAATATTCTGCCTGTTACCACAGGAATTGTAAAACGATAAGTTGAGGCATAATATTGTTAAAATTGCACTTATTTTTCTTACAAAATTTCTTGGGTTTTTTTTTTCAGGTTTTTCACATTTTTTGAGAAAGTTTGTAAATGGAAATATTTTCATAATTTAATGTTTTTTATTGCACTAAACAAAGAGGAAAAGTTGCCATTATTTATAGGTTATTATGTTATTATTTTACTGGTCCACTTGAGATTAAATTGGTCTGAATGTGGCCCCTGGACTCAAATGACAGCCCTGCATTAGAGGAAAACAGAAACTAACACATATACACAGAACTGGTAAATGTGGATAAATACACAGTTTATTTGACCAAGGAAAACACGGAGAACAGCGTCTTATTTGGAATTGATGGCCTCTGGAATGACAGAGCACACTAGGAGGAAGAAAAAACTAAAAAAACAAACTAAGTCATAAATAAAACATTCAACAGCATCATCAAAGATGCAGATTAGTTTATTTAGGTGTCACCTGCTCGATGCCACCCAAAGGTCATGGTTTTGGTGCGAGGCCTTGAGGAGAGCCATAAGGAGAAGATGCTGATGACGATGCTGCCAAAGTCAGTCAGGAGATGAGCTGCATCAGTCATGATGGCCAGACTGTGAGCAGCGTAGCCTCCTATGACAAGACGATCAAAGAAAATCACATTTTATTGAGTGACTATATTGGCTTTACTTCACAAGACTTTGGCCTTCATAATTACGGAAAAATGATTCAACTCAACCAGAACCAGAACAATTCCTAAAAGAAGTTGTTTCACTGGCCTTTTTTATGGTACATACAGAATAAATAGAAACTTGTGACACAACTATGTCATCTACGGCTGAAAAGGTAGGTGAGATCCTACTGTGGTCTTAACCACAGCATTACAAATAAGGTAAGGGAGGTTACCTTTAAAATACTCCATAAGTGCTATCCAGTCAAAACCAATCTCATAAAATATAAAATAAATGTTGACACTCTTTGCTCTTTTTGTGTCAACACAGAGGAAACAAGATCTGACTTATTTTTTGACTGCACTCACACTCACATATTTTGGCTTGATCTTAATCATTTTTTGAATACAAAGTTGATTCTTCACTTAAATTAAATATCTAACATGCACTTTTTGGTTTGTTAAATTTTTTTTTTAAAAAAAGCCTAGACAAGATATATGTGATCAACCTTCTCTTAATTACAGCCATATTCTACATTCACTGCCCCAAATTTGCTAAATGACCAAATATTACTGTTTTTAAAGCTGTACTGCTGTCTTATTTAGAAAGCACTGAATAAAGTTTAAATCCCAAAGCATCAAAACAAGGAGTCTGTGTGAAAAAGAGAGTATTGCCTGATTAACCTCAGGATTTTTTAACTTTGTTTTTGATTCGTTTTGCTATAAATGTTGTAACTGCATTCCATCCTGAAATGTTTGTATGCTTCTGTATATATTTCATCAATATAAAAATAAAAAAATCCAACTGTGGTCTTACCAACGACCTCTGCTGTCATAAAGACCAAGCTGATGGTACAGGCCATGGACAGTTTCCTTCTGGCTGAACGTCTGGTGTCACATTCATTCTCCGTCTTTGAATCAGTGTCAAGACAAACTGGATCAAACTGGCACAAGATGTCAACACTGGAGGCATCGAGACTGACACAAGAGTCTGAAAGTGTTTCTGGAGAATTCATCCTAAGGAGAACAGAATGAAGTCTCACTCCTGAACATCTGAAACACATGCAGCCATAGTAGAGTAAGGTGGTACACATGGTACTGAAAGAATAAACATTTACCATCTGAGAGGCTCCGAATCAGCGTCAATAAGATATTGTTTCTCCACATCTGTGGAAAACTCCATCATATCAAGTGACAAAAAAGTTATTTCACATTACCAGGTTCAGGGTGAATGTAAGCAGCTGCTGCCTCAGCATTTACACCAGTTATCTGAGAGGGTGGAGCTGGAAGGAGCCAATGGCGGCTCACGGAGCTCCCAGGTGTGGACTGACAGGTGGTGGACAACCACCGCAAACAAGGATTAAGACGACGATGGGCAGCATTCACAGAAGAAACCCCAAGTTTATTTGATCAGACAAACAGCAGAGACACAACCACAAAAAAATAAAAGAAAAATACATCTCTAACATCAACACTTTAATAAAGCTAAACAGCTTTAGGCACTTCTGACAGGTTTGTCAAGTATGTTTTCTGTCACAGAAAATTACACTAAATAGTTTTTAAAACATTTGTGGAATTGACTCAGCTTTATAAACCCTGCTGCTGTCAAAGAAAAATATATCAAACTGTACAAAATTAGTCCAAACTACAGCTGCAACATATTGTTTTCATCAGTTATCTGATAATTATTGTTCATGTTTAATAAATGAATCACCTGCCTTTTATAATACAAATATCAAGCCATCACCATATACAACAAGTGGGAAAAAATGATTAAAATAATAGTTTTCAGCTTGTTGTTGCCACTCTATTCATAAATACTGATCAGTGCCGTTTTTTTAACACAATGCAGCCCAATGAAGTACAATACTGAGGTTTACATGAACCAGTATTCTGGTCTTTTCCATTATTCCCACAAAACAGAATCCCCGTTAAATTGCTAGTTTCATTAATGAAAATATTCCACTAATATTCCCGTGAATATGTGCATACCCTGATTGCCTTTTAGTTTTATGTGAACTCATTTTCACTTTCATCTGGTCAAACACTTTCTTCTAAACTTCTCTACATTTGTTGACATCTGCAAACCTGTTAAAATCTTCTGTCATCATGTTTATCAGGAGGTGGTTTTGTCCCTTTCTTTGGATTTATTCATCTGTACCAGAGAGGATTTTTGTATTTGGGTGCTTCTATGAAACTGGGTACATTTTGGTATCTGGCACTTTGTCAGCTTTTTTAGATCCAATAATAAAAGCGATATGTAAACATATTTCCCCCCAGGATGTACCTAATGATGACCTCAGACAAATGTAAAAAAATCCTACTCTTGCTATAAAAATAGTAGCTGTCGTGATTGTCGTGTCCTTTTGACCATGTTACATGCAAATTTTTGTATTAAAAATAATGTAAAATAATATACACATGTCTTAGTCTACATCTGGTTTGAATTTTTAGTCCCCATATCCTGTTTTAAGGGACCAGTTTCATAGAAGCACCCATTTATTACAGATGAAATTAGACTGAATGTGGTCCAAAGAATCCTCATAAAATATGAATATCAGGATATGTCACATGTCTTAATCTGAAACCACTCCATTCAGAAAAAAGCTTAATTCTATATGCTGTCAAATTCAGAGTAATAGTGGAATATCGATGTGCATATAAACATAATCACACAGCAGATACATCAACTACCACCTACATCAGTTAAGAATTTAGTTTAACAACTGTCATAAAGCATCCAATTAAAAATACATCTGAATTAATTGCACTGTACCTACAGGAAACAGATCAGTACTGACATCAGAGCTTCACATTCAAAAGTTAAAAACAAAACCTCACTTATGTTCTTATTTTCATTCTAAGGCATCTTGGCATGGATCTATGGCATGAATTTTCTAAAAGTCAGTCAATCCTTGTCTTTAGGCACAAACAATACCACTACTCTGTTCAAGGTTCAGTGTGTGACATTTAGTGACATCTAGCTGTGACGTTGTAGACTGCAGCGCTCTGCTGTCAAACATTAAATACAAGTATGTCGTCAGAGTCCGTGTTTGTTCTGTCTGTTCTGAAACGTTCAATCAGTTAAATGGATATGAAGTCTAGTCCACACAGAGACAAGGTGACAGCAATGAAGCTTACTGATGGATTTCATCTGCCATAAAACAGTAAAAACAAGAGGAAGTCCACTCTGAGCAACTGCAGAAACACTCCGAGGTACCAAAATCACAATTAGAAATATAACCAGAAACAATAAATATTCCATTTCTGTAAGCAGACCCCCCTCAAATCGTACCCAATGGGCCTTTAAAGAAAGTATTTCCTCTAAGAGTGGGATGAGAACAGCATAAACAAAGTGGGAAAGTGGGGGGAAATATCTACTTTTTTTGTTAACGGCTGAAAATGAAGCTCCTACAGCAGCAGCAGCTGTTATTACATTATTTTATAAAACCCCACAATATATTCATGTACACGTCAAGTAAAAAAAAAAAAGTGATCAGCCTCCAAACATTTCAGACCCAAGACAATTTCAGGTCAAAAAGTTCTCAGACCATTGTGGCATAATTATGAATTAAACTAATGAACAGCATTTAAAGTGCACATGAGTAAACACAATCACTCACAGATCAACAAGAAGAGCTGATCTCTGACGTTTTGATGATGTGGTCCCAAAAATAAAAAGTTAAAACAATAAATATTTGATTGGATCGAAAGGAAACCTATTGGCACATTAAATAATGGCACAATCAAACCGCTGCTTAAATCATGTAAACAAAAGCTGACAGTGAGTGTCAGTCCATGAGGAAACTGCATCTGTATGTGTCACCATGGAAACAGGTCAGTTGTATTATGTGTCCAGTTCGTGTATCACTCCGCCCACTCGTTCAACCGTCTGATAACGGAATTGGCTGCTTGGATACAGGCCCTGAGGTTCCATTGGCAGCGTGGGGTTGAATGACGATGGGTGCATTTTCACCTGAAGCAGAAAAAAAGTGAGAGATGGAGCCAAACTTTAAAAACAGCACCATCTAATGTTAAAACCATGAAGTTACATACTGTTCATTTAAAAGGGTCACATGAGAAAACCACAAATGATGCTTTTCCTTTGCCAGTATCGACTATCAGCCTGCACCAACTCAGCTCGGTTTGAACAGGAAGGAGCTGCAGTTTTACAATCACTTTCACTGACGTTCCGCATGAGCAGAGGTACAGTACTCACATTCTGCACTTAAGTAGAAGTACAGTCACCTGTGTGAACAAATACTCTCGTAAAAGTAGAAGTACTGATTCAACTCCTTTATTTAAGTAAAAGTAAAAAAGTACAACTTCTCAATTGTAATAGTGTACAAAAGTAAAAAGGAAAACTGCATTTTTTTGCCATGAATGAAACAATACTTATTTAACCAGGAAAAATCATAAAAGTTTCTGTCTTCTAATTCCACAGTGAACAGTACTGACCAGAGTCCTGCACTAGGTCTCGTACCTGACAGGTAACCCACAAAGACATGTGGAGATGGGTTTAAAAAAAAATAAAAAATTCACAGGTACGGGCATGGGTAGAATGAAATGAAATGCAGGTGGGTAGCAGGTAAGGAAAAAAAACATAAAACAAGATTCATGGATGAAAATAACACGTCATTTAATGATGATGATGATCTAATCTGACCGTGGTTAATCCACAGGAGGTTTGTTTTATTGTGAAGTGAGCTTCACCTCTGTTTACATCCGATGACAGACGTCACTGAGCAGCACATATTAGAGATTCAATGATGGCGTGTGTTTTAGCCAAAAATAAAGCCCTTAAAAGTGAGTTACTGTGTAGACAATGAGTTTAATCATGGGTTGGGGCATGGTACTCAGCTTTGTGGGTACGGGTGGAAAAGTTTGGAAAAAGTGGACCCGTACAGGACTTTGGTACTGACCCTGGTCTCAGCCTGTGCTCCTTCTCTCCTTCACTGATGTTCCCTCTGAAATGATGTATTTTACGTAGTCACATCTGTTTAGTTTGAAAAAGTACCGAGCCTATTCTGAGAATGGAAGGAGTATAAAGTACAGATATTTATGCAAAAATGTAGGGAGTAAGTAAAAAGTTGCCAGAAAAATAAATACTCAAGTAAAGTACAGATACCTAAAAAAATCTACTTAAGTACAGTAACAAAGTACTTATACCTTAATTCCTACCTCTGCACTTGAGCCAACATATTAACCCTGATGTAAAATCATGCAAATCACAGACCCGTGGGTCCTGAATTATTACTGCATTCCACACAGACGTGGAACAGGGGAAACCGAGACGAGCAGCTGGAAAGGTCACAAATCAACCAAAGATTTGAGTCTCAACTACTAGATTTCTGTCAGTATTTATTTAGGAACTAATTTTGAAGTTTCATCCCCATTAACTGCTGCATCAATCATCTTCCAATAGTTGACTCTGCATCTCTATTACAAGTTCTACACATTACAAATACAGTGTACTGGAACCAAAACTGAGCCAAGTCAGGGCAAGCTGAGCCGATACTGTCAGTGGAAAAGTGGTGTTAGACTTGCCTGCTGCTCTTCCCAACATGCAGGTTCAAATATTAAAGGTTATTTGTTAGTATTTTAGCAAGACAGGAAACAAGGACTGAAAGAGAGTCCACCACAAAGTTACATTTTCAAAAGGACAGAAATGTTGAAGTTTTAAGTTGAAGTTTTACTCGTGTGAGATTCTGTAAAATATGGATTCTCAAATAAGGCCTTTTTTGGAATTCTTTAGGACATTTTATTAATTCTCAAATGAAGGAGAACAAATATGCTTACAGCCTATATTATTATCATCATCATTATTATTAAGGCAATGTCTACTGCCACAGTACTGTGTCACGAAACATGGGTTTGTCTATTGCCACAGAGCTAATCAAATGTTAACATTTGTACAAGAGCCAATCATAGACACTGTTCCATGAACTCATTGTCCTCTTGTTGCCACAGTACTGTGGTCATATATGGAGTATACTTCAGTTCATTCTTTTGTGCATTTTGCTACCACAGTACTGTGGCAACTGATGGAAGAAATGACAAATTAGTGATAATATATAGTATAGAACAGGAATTATTGTTCTAAATACTCATACTCAATACTCGCTAATGTTGTTTTATGGTGCTCTTTGTTCTGGCAGTCAGTGAGGCTGGAGAAGATGGGCGGAGCTACATGTTAGATGTGGCAGTGTGACTTCTCAGTTCTGTGTGAGTTCAATGTATTAAGTGCTGTGCTCCAAAATCTGTACTCTGAACGTTGTCCCAGTGGCTGATTTATATTAATGTTGGATTTACCTACCGGCACCTTGGGTGCTGTGCGCCCCCCCGCCCCCCCCAGTCCCAAACATTACCGAGTGAGCTAAATCTTCACTGTTTCTATGCCTGGCCTATTTGCTATCTGATTGCCTTGGTACTTTTCGGGCTGAAACAAGTTACCAGACATGATATAAGGAGGGCGCTGATTGGCTCTGTGGTAATAGACAAACTGGTATTTTGTGCCACAGTACTGTGTCAGTAGCCTACTTCGCATTATTAAAGCCCTACTTTTTTCTTTGTCCATCTTTGGATGAGCTCATTGTTTATTTCCAGTTTTATCTGAGGTGTTTTGGATGAATTATGGTTCATTTGTGTAATCAGGATTAACAGCTGCAAGTGATAATAAAATAGGCAAGAAATCACTGTTTCCATGAAGCCAAGGTGATGCTGGAGATGATACAGGCATTTGTAGGCATGTTGGAGTTTAAGAACATAACCGCTGCGGAAAAAAAAAAAAAAAAAAAACCATTTCCTTTTTCCGTTTCATGTTTGTTTCCTACTGATGCTTGTGGCTCTCTTCATTTAGTCTGGTTCTGACTTAACCACCAGTCTTTGTGTGTTCTTAAATGTATGTTGTAGTGACAGTTAAAGAAGTAAACCACTACAGTGGAGGGGATTTTGAACTTAAACACCTGTGCACCAGAGGGTTTATGGTGATCAACGTACCCATCCTACAAGATCGTTAAATGCTGTGAGGAAAATGTATCATATTAGGACACAGAATTCTAACAAGTGGTGCCAGGCACAACAAACCCCGCCCCTGATTTGCCCTATCTCTTATCATTGCGAAAACACATTTTTGGTGACCTTGACCTACATTCACCAAAATTTAATGGGATATATTCTGGACCACCTCGCACTTTTCCTGAAAATTTCATGTAAAGTAGTCCAGTAAGTTTTTGCATAAAGTTGCTGACAAACAAACAGACAAAAAACTTAACCAAAAACAATACCCTCACCTCCCCTTCAGGGGGCGGAGTAATAATCTGGAGTATAGAGCAAATGCTGAAATAAAACAACAGCTACAGATCACACATAAGAAGAACATAAAATTTGACCCCATTCTCATTGCAATAAGTGGCAAAAGCTTATAAAAAGAAAAAAACAGCAGTCAGATGTTTTTAAAGGGTTTTGATTTTGTAAAGTTAAAAATGTTGATACAAGTAGCATGTACATGATACTATGGTGTGAAGTGGTTTTAGGTAAGGTGATACACAGACCTACGACTGTTTCCCAAAAGTGACGAGCTTTGAAAAATAGAGATAATGTGTGTAGTAGTAACATATTAGCAATGATGTCCATCTCCTATCTAAACTTTTGTATGGTTTCCTCTGTGTTTATTAATAACATGATCAGCAGTGATAAGTGCAAGCAAGCAAAGTTCAGTTATATGGTTCAAGGTTCAATTACCAGCAGAAGCATAAACCACATGTTCAGAAAACCAGTGCATGTTAGTGCATAAATTGGTATCAATACAGCCAACAGACATGACACACAGCTGCATTCTGGGATTAGTGAAGCAGCACAGAGCGGTGGTGAGCTGACGACCGGCCACTTTACCTGACACGGAGAGAACTGCACCAGGCGTTTCAGAGGCAGCGCTAGGGCTCGGCTGAATTATAATAACATGGTCTCCTGCTGTGGAATAGAATGATTATTAACTATCTGAGTCACTGAGAGAGAAGCCCAGTCAATGACATGTAGAGGTCATGATACCACTATTATGTAACAGGTTTCCTACACATTTGAAATTTCTAAATTCCATACTTTTTCTAGACCCTAATTTCCAGATGTCTTGGTAAAAAAATATTCCAACTAGTCTTTATGTTTGGGATTTATGAGCCAGTTGTCAGAGAATTTCCATCTACCCATTATGAGTTCGGCCAGTGATCGTACAAGGCATGCTGAATAGCTGGTTCACCAACAGTGAGTGGACATCACCTGTCCGTCGAAGCAGCAGTGAAACTTGACAACACCTGGGTGGGCCTTAAAATTGGTTGGAGGAGGATAAGAGCAGAAGGCGGGGCATTCAACTTGTCAATCTGCCCAAATGTTTTCTGGGATGCATAGCTGACTGTATGTGCTCTAACACAAACATTTTAGCTGCGCTAGCAAGAGCCTTAAAAAAACAGATCCATCCACTTCTTTTTTTTTTTTTAAGATATTCCTAATTTTATGTTTTAAAAAAATAGAACAGTGGGAACACTCTGGGAAACAGGAATGTGTTTCCATACATTTGTTTCCATTTTCCATACTTTTCCAGACCTGGGAATTTATAAAATCAAATTCCATACTTTTCTATACTTTCCATACTTGGGTAGGAACCCTGATTTAACGGAATCATTTTACTACATGAAAACTGACTTCTTTTTGAGAGTCATATGAGAAAATCACTGCCACTGTTAGGGCTGAAGATCATTATTCTACAAGATAGTGGGGCTGAGCTGCTTGATTCACTATAAAACTTAACATTAGATACTGACCTAAGCTGGCTTGGACAACAACACTGTTACCAACATGCTGAAGTAATATGCTACTTACCACAATATATTCACTTCTTTATGAGGCCGTGGTGGCGCAATCATCTTAAGCAGTGAACACTATGTCCTTCAAAGACCTCATTTTGGCTTTTATACTTTAAGTGAACTTTTACATATTTGAGTCTTTATTTTTTGAGTCTTTTTTTTTTGAGTTCTTGAGTCTTTTTGAGTCTTTCTTTTCATCTGTGAATGCATTTTAAAATCACATTTTATATCTGATGACTAATGTCTTTTTTCCCTTTTTTAATTTTAATGTAATTTCAATGTCTTGCTCACAAATGAAACTGGTGAGAGTAAAAGAATCAAAATAAATGGGTCACAAAACAACCATGATAATAGGCCTGATCAGTCAATTAACTACTGTCAGCTGTTCTCAGTAGGTAGAGTCCATCCAACCACTGTCACCTATGGACAGTCAGCGTAGACATTTCCTCAGGCTTACAGGTCGGTGGCTGCCAGCTCTACTGACACATTTACAACATCTAAATGGCAGTGTAAATATAACAGTGAATAATACTGCTTTACCCTCCATGGGAAAACTGAATTACACACTAGGCTGAAGCACATCAAATATATTTAATAATATGTCAGAGTTACATAAAGATGGGGAATCTTTACTCAAAACAAAAACAACACCTTTCAAGAACACAAAAACACAAATACTGTCAGCCTCAATAATAGCTGCCCACTTGTGCTCCTATAGTAAACAAAATCATCAATTTATGCCATCAATTATAGATAGATACAGCTTTCAATGAATGGACCAATAGAGGAATTACTACAAAAGAAAACCTAGTTATTGACACTAAATTAGCATCTTTTGATCAGTTAATGCAAAAATTTTACATTCTTAGGTCTCACTTCTTTAGATTCTTACAGCTTCACAGTTTCATAACAGCATCATTCACTCATTTCCCATCGCCACCACCCAAATCCCTCCTAGACATCATCTTGAAACTTAATCAAGATTCCAAAGGAAATATTGGGAAAGTCTACTCCCTACTAAATACACATAATTTGGAACCTCTGACATCATTAAAAAAAACAATGGGAACATGACTTGGGACTAGAACTGCCTGAGGACATTTGGGGAAAGGCCTTAGATAGAATACACTCTTCTTCAATCTGTCTACGGCACAGTTATTCAATTCAAGGTTGTGCATCGCCTCTACTGGTCAAAAGTGAGACTAGCAAGGTTTTTAACTAGTTTCGATCCCATCTGTGATCGATGCAAACAAACACCAGCCACCCTCTCACATATGTTCTGGTCCTGTTCAAAACTAGATAACTTCTGGCATCCAATATTTAAAACCCTCTCAGACGTTTTACAAACACGTATAGAATCATCTGCCATTACTGCAATATTCAGAATAAGTACACAAAACATTCATTACAACCGATACACAAAGAATATGAAATACCCTTCAACTTTTAAGATGTGGATCAGTGACCTTTTACACCACCTGACACTAGAGAAGATCCGCTATTCTACAAGAGGGTGTGTTCAGAAATTCTACGATACATGGAAACCCTTTCTAATGCACATAGAGAAGTTGGATGTCACCCATACTGATGTTGTGTCAGAATGACCCTCTACTACAGATTTAATTTTTTCTTTCTTTTCTTTCCAAACCCACCATACACCACTACTTTAATTTAACCGCTTTGTTTTCAACTGTATTTTGTATACAATATCAACAGGCAAACAACATATGCAATTTATGTGGTTGTATGCAGAATCAAAGTCAATCTGCTAAATGGTACAGTGATATTTTTCCTTTCCTTTTTTTTCCTTCTATTAGGGGTGGGGAAAGGGAAAGGGACCATGTCTTTGCACAAATGTGTTGTGATGGCTCTTGTTATGTCATTCCACCGCATGCTCTTTCTGTCATAAGGAGAACTCTTGGAAAAGGCTTGCGCAATGGAGGTCTGTTGTTGGGTAGCGGGGGAAACTTTTTTCTTTCCTCCCGTGTTCGTAGACTGAGCCAGTGTTTGAGCCGAGTGCAGCCTCTGGCTCTCTCCATACTCCAGCGCATGTTTTGATTTCAAATGGTAAAATAAATTGCTCATGTTACCTTTGTTGGCGGTCACAGTTACTCCACACATCTTGCAGATAACATTTTTCTGCTCAACATCCAACTTTTTAAACCCGAACTACGTCCAAATCACGGATGTAGCACCGTGTTTTTTTACCAGCTCCTCCTCTGCTGTTACTGTGCTTGCAGCCATTTTCACACAGAGGCAGGTGCAATGACGTCATCGACAGTATGACGGTAGAGCACAAATCTCTACCGTGGCCAAATTTATATAATTTCTACCATCATACCATGTATACCGTGCAGCCCTAATATATATACATATATATATATATATATATATATATACACACACACACACACAAAAGACAGGATGTCAAGTCAGTGCGAATGTGAGAGTGAAAGGTTGTTTGTCTGTGTATGTCCAGCCCTGCTGTAAACTGGGGACTCGTCCTATCATCCCTACAACCATGAATGAACCAACACTAAAGGCATTTTAGTTTAATTTAACCGAGCATTGTGTCATCTGAGGTATCAGGTAATAACTGACAAGGCAACAGGATTCTCCAGACTTGACACTGCACAGTGTCATATCAAATAAGACTAGGTCTATTTAAAGCCTAAACAAGTCCAAAACCACTCAAGTCTCACCTGCGTCCTCTTCTCTGATCCTGGCCTCCAGGTCCTCAGGGTCCATGTAGGTAAAGTGGTCGCCATCCTCTGGATCGTTCCCACACTTCCCACAACAGAAACAGCAGCAGCAGCAACAGCAGCAGCAAGTGGCGATACAACAGAAAACCATAAGCCCCTGAACACAAAACAAAAAACAGCACTTTATAAACCACAACTTTCCCAGATTACATCAATGACAAAGTGAATGCATTAAAAATGACACAATTCAATGTCCACCTTCTCCACTCTGGTCTTAACCCAGCCCACCACACCAGCATCCTCTCACCTTAAACCAGCACTTGGACATGAGAAAGTAGTATTTGACACTGCCTTCACCAAACTGCTCAGCCACATACAGGCCCATGGATCCATACTCATCATAAATCTTGCGTTTGTCCTCATTGCTCAGGATGGAGTTGGCATTGTTGATCTCCTTAAATTTCTCTGCAGCTTCTGGGTTATCTGGGTTTTTGTCAGGGTGATGTCTTAATGCCATTTTCCTGAGGAGCAAATGAATGATGAGTCATACAGACCATACAGAGGAAAAACCACCTGCCCCTTCACAATATATGTGACAGAACTGTTGTTATGCATTCAGAATATGTCTATGTATATTATATTCTTTTTGTGACCTTGTTGTAGGGCTAGAATAACAATTCTCATAGAGTCAATATCAATAATTATCAAAATAAACATTAAATCAAGTGTTTTGTTCAGGTTAATGGATTAATGAGTTAATGGGTTTTTGTCCTGAATGAAAACTGAGGAAACCAGATGGCTATTTGTGGTTTTAATCTGTAAAAGATGCAGTAAGTAAACCTAACTGTTACCTACCTATTACTAAATTAAACAAGTGGTGCCAGGCACAACAAACCCTGCCCCTTGCAAACGTTTTACCTGATTTGCCCTATTTCTTATCATTGCGAAAACACATTTTGGTGACCTTGACCTTTGACCTACATTCACCAACATTTAATGGGATCTATTCTAGACCACTTCACACCTTTCCTGAAAATTTCATGGAAATTAGTCCAGTAGTTTTTGCATAAAGCTGCTGACAATCAAACACACACAAACAGACAGACAAAAAAACCAAACCAAAAACAATACCCTCACCTGCCCTTCAGGGGGCGGGGTAATTAGACCTAAGAATTACTGTAAAGAACAGATCATCATAAAAGTCTTAACAAGAAGAGACACATCTAGTGAATACCCTGTATTTAAGGTAAATATTCTACTAAAATCAAAGTCACACTAATGTGTTTATAAAGTTTTAACTTAAATTTTTTCAGTCCTGTCCCAGGATTTGTCTCTTGCATAATTCAGTATCAAACTTGACAAAAAAAAAAAAAAAAAAGGATGGCCCCCTTGAGTTAAATGATTCCCCTTAAGCATTTGACCACGTTTGACATTAAAGGGCTGGTACAGCATTCTTATCTTCTCTAAAGGAGAAGGGGAACTAAACTCTGAGCTAAACCCAGGATTAGGTTCTGTTTCAAAACAAATGGTCTGTTTTAAAAAAATAAAAACTTCCACTATCAACATCCCAATTTAGACTATTCTCTAAGTAACTGATTATTTTTTAATTCTTTATCTTGAGGTTGAAAGCCACATTAATTCCCCCTTGGAATAAATAAATTTCATCTGAAGCCTAACATTTCCCTCATCTCCTGTTTACTTGACTGTTGTTTGTTCATATTCAACTAACTCTGTAAAGCCATGTGAGACAATCTTGTTGTGATATAGGGCTCTATAAATAAAATTGAATTGAATTAACTTTGTTAATAGAACAACAAAACTAAGTTAATTCATTACAATATAGTCTGTTAAACTTCCACAATTACCGACACCACATTACTGTGGACTTTTGAACTTAGAAAAGTTTATTTCACTTTCACTCTTTTAGTTTGTCAGGAGTCTTTATGAATCATCTTTCTTCATACAGTTTGTAATTCTATTCTGAAGTAAACCTTAAGGCGTTAAACCAAGAATTACTTTCATTATTGGTTAAAGTATCTTATACTTCTCTAATTATATTATAATTATATCAAATTTTATTCAATACAATTTAGGCAACAAAAGTGAATTAGTTTCATCAGATACCACCACATTAACCCATAATGACCCAGTGCTATTTTTGTGGCAGTTTGCAAATTAATTTTACTCTATATTCACCCTTTCTTAAGTGATTTATCACCACTTATTGTAATATATCCTCTTTATTTTGCATTTCTTCAGTATTTTTCTGTATTTAATTCACTGACCATGTAGATGATCATTAAAGCTCAAAGTAAATTCAAAGGTTATTATAACAGAAACAGAGAAAACTGAAGAAAAAGCGACTTTTTCAGCAAAATATATCAATAACTGAACATCAAACAAGTGTGTCCATCCACTGTCATTTATCAAAATCCATGGGTTTTACTGGTGAACCAATGTTGTAGAAGATGACTGTTTCCATGGTAGCTATGGAGACCCTAAACACCCAAATGAGTCATATCTGATGACCATGAAAAGACGACAAACTGCATTTTACACTAATTATTTACATGGATTGATAGGATTAGTGGATCAACAGGTATTAAACAGTTTAGATAAATAGAAGGTTTTGGTTGATGATGGATGTTTGGGTCTTTATAGGTTAATGGACTGTTTTGTAAAACTATATATGGTTAGTAGCTGCCTTATAATGAATTGTACATAAGCATGGATGCCTGTCAGGCTCAAACTAAATGCACATACAGGTGAAAGGTGAAAACACACCTGTATGCCTTCTTTATTTCTTCTGCAGTTGCTCCTTTCTCAAGCCCCAACACTTTGTACAAGCTGTCTCCCGCTGTTGACATTTTCCTCTGCGTTCTGTTTGGGTCCTCCATACTTCAGGAACTGGGTTTTACAGAGAACAGCAAATACAACACTTCATTTCCTGAACGTCTCATAGTCGCTGAACTAGTCTAAAGGTGCGGAGAAGACATGACAGTAGCACACTGTGAACACCATGTAAATCCTGTTCACACTTCTGACAGATACAGAAAACAGAATACAGGTCCAAACATGTAATTAACCACTTACTGGTTTGGTTCAGTTCAGTTCTTCTTACAGGATGATCTCATTTCAAACTGCTAACCTGACCTAGCTAACTTTAGCACGAACAACATGAGGGAAAGTTAGAAGTTACAAAGTCTGTCTTACCTAGCAGACGAACAGATATCGTTGTTTTTGGTCAGATCATAGAACTCAAACGTTTCCGGTTGGATGTCCTAGAGTTTTCCCATTTACAGAAGCTGAAACAAGACTTGAATGTTCTCTCCTCACGTCCCGCACAAAGTTCAGAGGAAGGAGGAACGCTAGTTAGGGAGGATCATGGATACGTCATCACGTCACTGACGCATGTGATTGACATGTACTGGAGTAGTTAAGACAATAGAATAGAATAGAATAGAATAGAATAGAATAGAATAGAATAGAATAGAATAGAATAGAATAGAATAGAAT
>JAPQRP010000010.1:27550145-27564330 GCA_037367295.1 Apogon hyalosoma
CATTGATTCACCAGTAAAACCCATGGAGTTGGATCAATGACAGTGGATGGACACACTGGGTTTATGTTCACTTAATGGTATATTATATTGAAACAGTCACTTTTTCTTTAGTGTTCTCTGTTTTTGATATATTAACCCTAAACTTTAATCTGATTTTTATGGACATCTACATGATCGGTGAATTAAATAATGGAAAATACCTGATTTTGACTGAAATTAATGTGAAGTACAGAAGGTAATGTTATAATAAATGATGCTAAATCTCTTAAGAAAGGTTAAATAGAGAGAAAAAAAATAATTTGGGAACTGACACAAAAGTAGCACTGGGTCTTTATGGGTTAATTCCAAAGTAGGGGAACATTTTTGGTAGAAGTCATATTGTAATTTCTGGAAAAACATACGTACTTGAAATACCATAAAAAAAATGTTATGACTTTAATTTAGGCTGCCTCTTTCTACTCAGTATCACAAAAACCCAAATATCACAATTTGGGTTCATTTCAGCAACTGGATCACACTAAATCCTCTTAAACCTGCACCTTCAGTTTGCCATTATGTAACTGCACAGGCTGATTAACTGTGGAAGCCTAATAACTTTATTTTTCACTGTACCTATTAAAAATACCAGAATCACTTCCCTGTGTTCTTTAATTTTATTGTCTTTCTTATGCGTAAAGTGATATGTCTTTGGCATTAATTTCACTTGATAAAAGCGCAATGGAGAGAAAAAAAAAACAGTCTATGACTAATCAGTGCAAATAAATAAAGTTTAAAAAAATCAATCTAAAAAAAAAAAAAAATCCCTAAAAAAAGGGAAGTAGCCTCACGTCAGTTTTGTTCCTTTTTTTTTCTCCGTTGCGCATGGCAGTGATTTTTTTTTTTTTTTAAATGTCCAAAGAACCGGGGGAGTGGATCGGTGTACGTTCGTGGGTGTGGCAGCTGAAGTTTCTGCTGCGCTGCTGCGTGACGTGGACCAGAACTGAAGTCCACGGTGCGCGTAGACTGTGAACTCCAGACATGTCGCTGATAATCTGATTTGACTGTTACAGATCAGCCGGGCCGGCTCCCACCCCCACCCTCCCCGTGGCTGCTGGGACTGAGCCTTTTCAGACACAGACACGGATCCGGGTGAGTACAGTACCGAGCCGATCCGAGCCGACACGCACACGCCTCCACGGACCTCAGATCAGTCTAGGTTTAACGTCCTGCGCGGTTTGGACCGTGCGCTTTCGGTGCGCTCTGGACTCTGTTTACGCGTAATGAGACGGAACGCGCGTCTTCTGCTGAACGAACCCTGTGCTTTGTGTGTGTGTGTGTGTGCACAGGGTTGCACAGCTGTCACTGTCAGTATCTGTCATCTGTTCTCCAGCCCACTGCCTCCACGTCTCCTATAGAATAAATGAAGTCCCCTCGGTGGTTTTAAATCCACACGTGATACCAGGTTCCTTACATGACTGGGATCATTGTGCTCACCTGGGTGGGGTTCACACCGTCACACCTTGTGTAAGCCTAAACTGCCAACACTTATTTACTCTATTTACTTGAACTTTGCCCTGATGAGGAGGAAACTTCTCCTTTTGGCCTCTTTATCTATTAGACAGTAGTTCCCAGTGGTCCCAACATGCCCAATCAGTTTGGCCATGTAGTATTTTAGACTAAACACACACTTCTGGTAAAACTTAACAAATCAAAAGGGAAGAGGATGGTCACAAGGCCTTCTGCCAAAGCTCCAAGAGTGAAAAGAATTTACACGGGCGAGGACGGTCGGTTGGAATCCCGTATATATGTAGATGAATTCAATGAAAAAGTCCACAAAAATACTTTAACCCCGTAAAGCCTGAAGCATTAAATAATTGACAGAAAATTCCAGTTCTTTGAAACCGGAGCCTTTATTGGTCCTTCATAACAACCAAAAAAAAAAAAAAAAGTTTTCAAATATCAATTTCCATGTATGAGTTTCAGTTTTGTATCATATTTAATACATCGGGTCTCAATGCTGAAATATTATTATTTTTGAACAAACAAAACCATAATATAACACAAACATGTTAAACAAATTGGTAATTCTTTTTCAAAGTTGTCAAAGTTCTGCCTCCTTCCTCATTAATGACAGTCTTGTAGTGTCACTGGAAAGGCCTCTGGTGAATGAATTCCTCCCCTCTGGTGGATTATCCGTGTATTGCATGTATCTAATTGTATACATTAAGCTTTTCAAGAAAAACAATATTGCGCTGATCATGTTTAGGGCTTCAAAACTTATGTATCAGATATGATCCGTTTGGCGTTATAGGGTTAAAACTGTTTTATGTTACACCTCCCCTGCATCAACACACTACGCAAGTGTTCTTAAAAAGATGACATTTAAATATTGAAAAAAGATCTGAAATGTCAATAAAATGTTTAGAATAAATAGTTGTGAAGCTCTGCCAAAAATGCCAATACACTGGATTGTACATAAATGAAGTGAATGTATTGACATTAATAGACTGGGGATTTATGCGACCACTAGAGGGAGTAGTGAGTCAGCTGCCATGCATGCAAGAAAGGGGATAATAACTAAATAACCATAAATACTCTACTTAACAATGTTGTATTAGGAGATTTTTCAGGAAATATCCACTGTAGTATTTATTCCATTCAAACACATTCCTATAAATAGTAAAAATACTGGTTTGTGTGTTTCCAGAGCTTTACATGCTCCTTGTTATATTTCCTGTTGTACATTTAGTTGTTGAATTAGTTAGAAAGGTTGCACCAGTGGGTTTAAAATATTAATTTGGCTGCTAACCATGACTGATACTAATGCATTCATAGTGTTTGGTATATTTCCCCTCTTTAGCGCCAAGTAAACAAATAGGTCTTCATTTAAAAAAACTGCTTTAACCCTCAAAGACCTAAACCAAAATCTACTGATCAATGTTTAATAACTTCTGAACCCATAATGCTATTGAATACATGTAAATAATCAGGGTATAATGCAGGTTTCCATCTTTTCATGGTCATCAGATATATATTTAACTTTTTTTCTTTAGTTTTTTCTGTTTTGATATAATAACCATTGAATTTACTTTGAGCTTTTCTGAACATCTACATGGTTGGTAAATTAAATCCAAGAAAAGACCTGATTGTCACTGAAAAATCTGAAATGCTGCGGATAATATCATAATAAATGCTGATAAATCACCAGGGACAACGCCATAAAAATAGTTCTAGGTCTTTAGGGATTAAAGTCTTCCAGCTTCTCATCATATTACCTTTAAATGAACGCAAATTCATGAAAAAAAAACCCTTTATAAACAACAAATTAACAATGGGTACTGTCATTTCTGCGTGTCACCCTAATTGCCAACATACTGACTGTTATATGAATGCAGAGGTCTCAAACATGCGGCCTGGGGGCCAGAACCGGCCCACCAAAAAGTCCAATCTGGCCCGTGGGATGAATTTGTGAAGTGCAAAAATTACACTGAGAATTTTAACAATCAAGGGTGTCCACCTCAGTTTAGTTCAGGTTCCACATACAGACCAATATAATTTCAAGTAAAATAATAGCATAATAACCTATAAATAGTGACAGTTTCATTTTTCAGGGTTCAACTGGACTAGTTTTGCTCTTTTGAAGTAAAAGTCGTCCAGTTGAACCTCGAAGAACTACCAAGAAGAACAATGACCGGGACAAATGAGAACGTGAATGAGAAACTGTTCTTATTTTAGTTCCAAACTTCAAATTTTTAACAATATTATGCTTGTTACCAAATGTTTGTGTAACATTTTGTATAATGCACATGTATACATGATAAGTTGTGGCATAATTTTGTTAAAACTGGATTTATTTTTCTTACAAATTTCTTTTTTTTTTTTAGGTTATTCACATGTTTTTTGTTAATGGATAGTTCGTAAATGTAAATATTTTCACAATTTAGTGTTTTTTATTGCACTAAAATGAAGAGAAAAAGTTGTCATTATTTATAGGTTATGATGCTGTTACTTTACTGGTCCGGCCCAGTTGAGATCCAATTGGGCTGAACGTGATCCCTGGAAGAAATGGGTTTGACACCCCTGTATTAGCGCATCCCCAATCAGTCACAATACGATTTGACCGTATTATATTTATGGCTTCTTTGGCATTAATCGTTTTTTTCCTTCTGCAGGAGTCCTTGCTGAGGCTAAGATGCTTCAGGGAAAGTCCACCGACAGCAGCGGCTCGAGGTTCACTCCTCTGGTGGTTCTGGAGCTGGTCTCAGACACCAAAGAAGAAGCCATCGCATGGCTGCTGGGCAGAATACGAGACCTGCAGCAGAACGGAGGTTGGAACCCCAGACTTCTGCCCATTGCTCATGTTCATTTCCGCTGTTTTATGTCATACTTATTTAACGCTGCTTCTGTGCCAGGTGCTGAGCTGCTGGTGGAACAACTGGGCCCTGGTCTCGGGGATCAGGAGAAGGAAAACCCAAACATCTTCCTGGTGGGGGCGACCTGGCAGAGGCTGCTGTCCGGCGCCGAGGACCTGGGCCTCTTCAAGGAGTTCAATGACGGGTCCATGAGAGCCTTCACCTGCGCCAGCAAACACAACTTTAAAGACTTTGACGGTAATGTTTAGGTAGAGGCCTGCATGAAGCTCTGCGGGTCTTATTGCACTGTCGGTTAAACGGTAATGGAGTAATTAGACCGAATACACAAGACACTGGACAAAATATCCAGACCTGCTCAGTCGGACTTGCATTGTCCTCTGAGGAAAACAAAACAACTCCCGAAAATCAATAAATGCAGCCTCATGTTGGTGAATCTAGAGGCAAATGACTGCAATGAGTCTGCGGTGCCATTTAACTCGATTCCAGCAGAGAATGTAATGGGCCATTGGAACAGCCTCCGTCTGAGGTTACATGGAGAGAATGGGTTTATGTGCAGGCTGCTTTCATTTATGCTTTTGATCAACTTTTGTTCTCCCGCGGCTTCTTGGTATCAGCAACGAATGGGCAAATGGCAGATAAATGTGAGTTATGAGTTTAGACTGGTGCCAGGTATTTTATTATTCTCAGGGAGGGGGCAATTTGACTTAAACCCAGCAGTGATAAATAAACATCAACCGAATAACAATCGACTAACAAAAGCATGCGCTAACACAAGTTCCAAATTCCACAGTGTCATTTGTAAGATCGATCGCAACAGATCTAAACCTGTTCGTTCTGCGTCATGTATCTGTGTCCTGAAGGCGAATACGTGAATTTACACCACTCTCATCAGGCTTTTTTTCAAGAAGCTGTTCTCGTTACAGATCATGAAGATTTTTCAGAGACGTTCCTGCAGTTTTCAGATCAGATTCAGTTTAATGTCGTAAAACATGTACAAATTTACGGCAACAAAGTGCTGTTTAGCATCTAATCAGAAGTGCAACAAATGCATTAAGTACAGAATATGTAGTGTTAACAATGTCTACATTATGTACAATGGACAAATTATATGTAGATGTAAGTTTGATGCACACTTTCAGGATGAACATGTTCTGTTTAAGAGGAAGTGACCTCTGCCTGTAGATAAAAGAAAAGGTATGGACAGATTCATTCATCCATTCATCTGTTCATTCATTTTCTGAGCTGCTTCATTTTTTTAATCCTTTATCTAACCAGGGGATTCTTTATTCAGATTAAAATTTCTCTTTCAAGGTTAACGTGGCCAAGAGAGCAGCATAGACATATTTACAGTTTAACAACTTTTATTACATTACAAATAAAAGACAAGACATTATCTAGTTATATTAAAGATCGAGATAAATACAGTTAAAGTCCAAGACTGATGTCTGTCCAAATTTAGAAGCAATCACAATGACTTCCTGGTTGTTTAAGTTACTTTTAAATAAAATTAAATTAAAAGTTACCTTTAAGTCATTTTAATGAACAGTTAACACTCCAAATGCACAAAAAAAATGGCACTATAACTATATAAGTGGATACACTTTATGTATGTTGAGTTTATATGTATATAGTTTCTTTTTTCTTTATTTACTTATATTTTTTTAAATGATACCTTGTACTTATAATTTGATAGAGAGACAACATTTACCGGCAAAGAATTCCTTTTGTGTGTTACATACTCGGCGAATAAAGATCATTTCGATTGTATGAGAAGTTCTGACAGTTTCAGATCGTTATCACTTTGTTTTTGCCTCATTAATGTCCAAGACATAAACTCAAAGCCTCAATAAGTGATTCAGCAGTTGATTTTATGGTCGCTGATGTTGATGAGTCACTGCAGCTGATTTCTTATTTTCATTTTTCTGAGATGCTCCAAACCCGTCGACGCTGTAATGATTTATAAACTGTTATTCTAATTAACATACTTTGAAAGCAGCGTTGGTCATGATTAAAAAGGTGAAACCTCATCATAACGTCCTCTCAGCGGCTGCAGTATTCACACGTCTCTGTTGTGACTAACATGCGTCTTCTGTCTTTGCAGGAGACGGCGACGGTTTCCTGAGTATGGCCGAGTGTCAGTTCATTATTAAACACGAGCTGGACACGCTACGAGCGAAAGATGAAACTCACATACCGGGATACACCCAGGCCAAGCTCTACCCGGGGAAATCAATCAGTGAGTGACAAGTTTACAGACTTACTAGATACTAATGTATATCTAAACCAAATCTCAACATTAAAATTGTGGATTAATCTTAATATTATCCTAAGTGAAGCTGTTTTTAGTTTTGATGATTGCTCCCTGAGTCAGTAGATGTTATTTTATATACACGTTTTCATCAGAGTCATGGTTAAGGCTTCTGTTTGACATTTTTTGTGATTTTTCTCTTAAATGACGACAGGCATTGCTCTAAAAAAAAAAAAAGGAAAAATGGCACATATACTGCCTGACGGTATGGAGTATATGATTAATTTTTTGCTGAACTGGAGATATATTTTAACCCTTTAGGCACCTGAGTTTTGTTTTTTTTTAAATCAATTTTGAAATCAAGATGTCCAAAAGCTGTCTGTTTCATCCAAATATGCTGCTTGTTTCAATATTGTGACTTTAGCACTAAAAGGGTTAATTTCATTTCTATGTTAGATGAGTATTCCCAACCTCAGATCTGATAAGTTTACTACAGAAGAGGATTAGGGCCACTGGGAAAAAAAAAACAAAGCTCCAATATAGATTATTAATTATTATCAATTATTATTATTCTGAGAAAAAAGTCAGAATTCTGACTTTAATTTTTTTAAAATTATTGTTCTGATATTAAAGTAAGAATTCTTACTTTTTTCTCAAAATTCTGACTGTTTTAATGTTTTTTATTCTTGTTCTGAGACTAAAGTCAGAATTCTGAGAAAAAAGTCTAGATTCTGACTTTTTTCTCATAATAATAATAATAATAATAATAATAATAATAATAATAATTTTGATTATATTATATATTAATTTTATTTATTTATTTTCCCAGTAGCCCTAATTCTCTTCCAGGGTTTACAGAGTTACTCGATACTTAAATATATATATACTCAAATGTTACAACTGTAGATTTTTCCAGAAAATTCTCAGTTTTACAGTAAATCTCAAAATTATCATTGTCTTACACAAAGTCAATGCAGCACTTGTACCTTTTGTTTGTTTGTTTAGTTTTCAAGTATAAGATTGAAACCAAACAACAAAAAGACCTATATAAAAAGAAAAGAAAACATTTGAAAAGGAGCCTTAGGTAAAGCTCTAAACAGTCACTAATTATAGGAATGTTGAACAACAAAACCAAATCTCAGTATTAAAAATGAAAATTAGTTTTAATATTATACCAGCTTAAGAAGGTAGGTGATTTGAGGATTGTTCTGAGTCAGTAAATGTTAGTTGATGTACATGTTTTTATTCCAGTCATGATTAAGGCTTCAGACTGAGGAACTGTGCAAAAACACGTTTTGCCAAGAGAGAAACTATGAGGGATTTCTGCTGAGAAATCCAGCTGTTGTTACATCTTTGTCCAGAAGTAAGAAGGTCGACTGTAGCTTTGAGAAAATCATGAAAAACAGCTGCTCTGACAAAGTGAGAGCGATCCAGAGGAAGTGAACAGAGTCAGAGTCGATGCATCAGCGACCACGACGCAGATGTGGTTCCTGTCCTGAATACAGATCACGAAGCCGCCTGTCGACTCCGTGTCGTGTCACAAACGCTGACTTCCTGCTCGGCGGTTCAGTGTTTTCTGACAATAACAAAGCTGCAGAGTTTAGAGAAGACTCGGAGGGTTCAGAACTCCAGAAGTCTATCAGGGATCAGACCTTGATGTTTCCCCTGAGGAGCTCTACTCCTGCTTCTTTGTAGCTCAGCTGGTGTAGAAACCTGGAGTCAAGAGGAGGCTGAATGCTCAGTTTCATCACTTCCTTTGGTTGTGTTCCACTTTGACAAATCAGCTCTTTTTCATTATTTTCTCATGGCTTTTGTACCTGTTCCTGCGTCATGTGGGTGCTCATTTCCATCTGCGGTCATTGAGCAGGAAAGAACAAATACAAACATCCACATCCAAAGTCACACATTACACATAACTGTAAACATCACAGTAGAAGAAGGATCCTGTTTTTTGGAATAATTTAATTTCCTCTACATGTCCTGTTTGACCAGACATGTTCAGAATATCTGGGAAGAAACTGGAAACAGCTTATCAGTTGTCTCACGTGAGTTAGTTTAGTTTATTTATTTGCACAAGAGATAAAAAAATAAAATAACAAAAAAAAACCCAAACAAACACAAAAACACACATCAGAATTCATTCTTTGGCAAAAAATGTCAAAAAAAAAAAAAACACCTCAAGATAGTTGTTTCAATGTAAAATGTCAAAATATGCATCACAATACAATAGTGTTTATTCTTTGTTTGTTTATTTATTTATTTTGAATACCACATTAAAACCAAACAACAAAAGGATTTCTATAAAGAGAAAGTCAAACATTCAAAAAGGAGCGGGATGAAGTTTAACTTATAATTTCCCGCCGCCGTATCCCATCTTTCTACCTCCCCTAAATTTCTATGTCAAATCCCTTAAGCAACTCAAAAATCCTGCACATAACAGACTAAATTCTGTCTATGCACAAACACAAAATTGCTCTACATATCAAGGATAGACTCTGTCCATTTTGCATATTGGAAATGTACCCAACTTTTTGGCTCTGTCCACTTAAAGATTAAAATGTTGACTCGTTTTATTTTGGGTACATTCAATTTCTGCATTTTACTCATAATACACACAATGACTAGCATTAGCATTAGCATATTAGTAGCAGTGAGCTGTCATTGAAAGTGCTTGGGGACCAACTCCAGATGTTCCTCAGCACCACTGACAGGAGAATTAACCCATATAAACCTGTTTTTAATGGAGGTGTAAACTGGGAAACTTATGCATGACTGTAGGTACAAAGTTTACTTACACTGGCTCCTCAAAACCACTTCTTGCTTGTGAATTTTTCTCATTCTGAGACTAAATATGAATGCTGAATTCATAAAATCGCCAATTTTACACCTGTGCTATATCAACATTCTACATATTAAGTGAGGTAAAGCTGTTAACTTTGTAGAAGACAACCAAACTGTTCAGCCTTTTCACATTATTCACTTGTATTTGAGAATATTTTGACATAGAATTATTTACCATATAATAGAATATTATCCATATCAGCTGGCTGTACACAGTTTTTTCTTCAGTATCTGCTTTTGTCAGGGTTTTACTGTTTGCTAACTAATGTGGCTTCTCTTCCACTGCATCTACTTTTTTTTTTTTTTTTTTTTTTTTAATGTTGTATTAAGTTTATAAACTGTGTTGAAAAAAACGTCAGTACATCCACCTCTCCTTGGGAACACACTGAACGCCGCTGCCTCCCTCTCTCTTTGTCTTTCTTGCTCTCTCAGCGGCTGCAGTATGGAAATAATAAATATGCAAATGCGGTGAAATATTCCCAAAGTGAGATAAGGAAGCAATGAACTTGCAGAGGAGATAGGGTGCCTCTATTCAGCGCCCGTGTTTGACAAATTGTGTTAAAGCGGAATGTAATCATTTTCGACAAATGATGCACTCAAGAAATGGCAGATGAAATGATAGAGCTTTCATGTACTTGTATTTAGTCACTCCGTATTAGACAATAGGAATTATTTCTATAGGCAGAGCGTTGTGTACAATAGAGTGGCTTCCAGCTATTGTTTGTAAGTCCTTGTTTTAGAAAATTAAACTGCGTATTTATTTAGTTGGGAAAGTGAATTCAGGCAAACAAAAGTAAGAACTAAGCCTGGACTGAGGCAAAGACTCACCTAACTATCTGCACACAACTCTAGTGACGGATGTTCTACGTTACTACAAAATAACGCAAAAAGGCAACACAGCAGCTAACATCCCGGTTTGTTGTTCGTATGTGAGTTCGCAGACTGCAGACCAAAGGGATCCTGATCCAGGTTTTTCCTCTGCATGAAAAGGAGGAACTGAAGAGACTGTCTTTTTCCTGGTTTCAGAAGGTGAAGTTATCCTTCCAGCCGGTTGGTAAGTGACTCTTCTATATCTGTAAATATCTACGTTTTTGCTCAGTCTCAATCCTCCTACCAGATGATATAGATTTTAGACTTTTCGTTGAGTACTATTCAACATTGGAAGATTGGACATTTTCTGATATTGCTATTTTCCCTAAAATTAACACATAAAGACCCAGTGCTACTTTAGGGGCAGTTCCAAAAATTTTTTGTCTTTATTTAACATTTCTTAAATATTTATTGCCATTTATTTTGACATTATCCTCTGTATTTTGCTTTTTGTCAGTGAACATCAGGTATTTTCCTATATTTAATTGACTGATCATGTAGATGTCCATAAAAACTCAAATTAAAGTTGAGGGTTATTATATCAGAAACAGAGAAAACTGAAGAAAAAGGGACTTTTTCAGCAAAATATAGCATTAACTGAACATAAACCCAGTGTGTCCATCCACTGTCATCGATCCAACTCCATGGGTTTTACTGGTGAATCAATGTTGTAGAAGATGATGGTGTTTCCACGGTAACTACGAAGCCTCTGAACGTCCAAATGGGTCATATCTGATGACCATGGAAAGATGACAAACTGTATTTCATACCAATTATTTACATGTATTGATAGGATTAGTGGATCAGATGTTATTAAACAGTTTAAATCAGTAGATGGTTTTGGTCGTCGGTGGCTGTTTGGGTCTTTACGGGTTAAGGCAGTTATTTCTCTGGAAAAAAAAAATCATACACATGCTGCCTGACGGTATCTATCAACGTGATTATGTTTTGCTGATGTGGAGGTAAATGTTCATTTTAGTTCTAAATTGGTCATATGAGATGTGTATTCCCAAACTCAGGTCTGAATATAGTAACTTCAGGTTTGGCTTTGATGCTCATTGTTCTTTCTGTTTACATTTACCTGTAAGACGTGTTGATTCTCAGTCTGGTAACACTTGGCAACAATCATTTTGCTATAGGGAGAAAAACCTGTGTTTTCATCTAAATCGGATGCACTGATCAGAATTTCTCCAGCATGTCAAGATTTTGAGTTATACACAAGTTAGTTAGTACATGTCCACTCGCAGTGTCACACCAGCGTTTTAGTTCTATATCCTCCTGCACTGGAAAAAATCCAAATCTTACTAAGATAATTTTCACTTGTTTAATTAGCAGATTTTTTTTTTTTTTTTTTGCTTAATTCAAGATTTTTGTGCTTAATTAAAAAGAAATAAAAATCTGTGAACATTTTTCTTAGTAAGATTTCTTGAAATAAGATTTTCCAGATCTATTGTCTAAAAAGTTCTTATATCTCACTGAAAAGTTCCTCTGTAGGGGATTCTGTCTTATTTTAAGTGTGATGAGATATTTGGACTAGAAATGAGACAAATACACTTGATAAGATTGTGATTTATTCCAGTGTGAGACCCAGGAAAGTATAAGTTTTAGCTTTTTTTTTTTTTTTTACATTAAATAATTGCCTTTATTGGAAACAGCACAATGCAACAGTTGGAATATGGACTCTGCTTTGCAGTGGACAGTGTGTATTTTTTTTTCTTCAATAAAGCTGTGAAGCTCTTGTCTTACAGAGGACAAAAATGTATTGCTGGGTCTCAGGAGGATATATTCTCGATAATCAAAAGTCTGATGCCTCCAATACCTGAAAGAAACATCTGGTTGAGTCCAAAGTGATGAAAAGCTGAAAGTTGGAATTTTCATTGGTGATCCTGTATTCACCTCTAATCTCAGATTTAGCTTTGACAGACTGGGATTCATTTGTGTAAATGGTGAAACATTTTCTGTTCAACCTTGAGGGCTTGATAAAAGTAGAATGTCACAGAAAATACATTTCCTCCACTCACACATTGATTTTTCCTCCAGTTTGGCCGATGTAAGTGATGAACAGGTGAATGATTTAATTCAGATGTTTCTGAAATGGAAACCAGGCGCCAGCGTTCTTCAACCCAAACAGGATGGTGATACTGTTGGTTCTACAGCAGGAAACTGTCACAACCACAAGAACAAGAGAAAGAGTCTGAAACATTTAGAGTTTTTTTTTTTTTTTCATGTTCACTACTCAAGATCCTGCTGTAGAATTTCAGATCAGCATCATAGCATCAAAGGATAGGCAAAAAAATAAGCTTTTGTTTCTAGCCTATTCCTTTTCTGTTTTTTTTTTTTTATTATTATAGTTATTGTACTAAGTGCAATGATTAATATACAAACCAAAAATAAGTTAATTTATTCATTCATTTAGTAAAGATCAGATGTTTTTCCTCCAATAGAAGATGGAAGGTTTTTTGTTCTCCAGGGTCATAGACCTGATATTGACACCAAAATCATATTCAGTCCACCAGAAGAAACTTCAGAATAACTGACGGAAGAAACATGACTAGTTTTAAAGGTCAATGAACTGATGTATTTTATGTTATAAATCTAAGGGGGTGAGTATATTATATTAATACTAGCAGGGCGACCCGTGGGGATCCACAGGTTGTAGATGTGGTAGCTTTTATGCTGTTGTGTATTCATGCATGCAGTGCCGCATTTGTCCAGCAGTCACCACCAAAGCGTTCTGACCATAGCAACATGATCGTAAGGCTGTTGTATTCCAAAATTACTAATATCTCCCAAAATATTGGTCCTGTCAACTTGCTGTTTTCGCTAGTCTGTTCCTTGACCAAAAACATTTAAGTGTGCCAAACTGCAGCAGTCAGCTCTGTTCAGATTTTGTGTGATATCTGAGACAGACACGCACGCACACAGAGGACACTTGGCTTTTATACTATAGATATTTCAGTGAGGTCAATAATGGGTCAGTCTCTGTGTTACACATGTATTTCCTCGTTTTATTTCCCTTCAGTTGCTAAGACTCTTTCTCTGTATTATATTGTGACTGAAGTGACACTCCTTTTATACTTACACGTGGAGCCAACACTTGATCTGGAACCAGCTCTTTCTGTTTTTCAAACACCAAAGAACAAAATCAGGGCCAAGAAAACTGGTTCTAGAGTGGCTCCAATTCTTTGTGAGGCTAGACCAGAGTTTTAGCCAAAGACAGATGTCAGTGGATGGAGCCCAACTAAAGTTTTATGACCAAGTAAAAGTAGCTGCTAGTCTGTCTAATCCAAACAAGCAGAAATAAGAGTTTTAGTGCAGACATTAGCCCTTTACTCACTGCTTCTTTATTGCTGTCCATCCTCAGATGCCATCAGACATTACTATGGTGAGGGTCAGGCTCTCTACTTCAGCTTCCTGGAGTACTTCACCTTTGCCCTGGTGCCTATGGCCCTGATCGGAGTGCCTTACTACCTGTTCGACTGGGAGGACTATGATAAATACGTCATCTTTGCTGTGTTCAACTTGATCTGGTGTACTGTTATCCTGGAGGTGAGGAGAGTTGTTTTTACACACTTTGAGGGAGTTACATGGCTAAATGACACATCACCTCAGCAGATGTTTTGACCTGATTATGTCAGAAAACAAATGGGTCTAATTAATTTACTGTTAATGCATCCTGTGTGGGTGCATCAGTTCAAGATGTTTGGATTCTGCAAGTTGGCTCAATGGCATGACTGTGTGGGTCACTACGGATGGATGTTGGATGGATGGAATAAAGGAAGGGAGGGAGGATGGATGGATGGATGGATGGATGGAGGAAGGAAGGAAGGGAGAGAGGAAGGATAGGAGGGAGAATGGATGGATTGATGGAAGG
>JAPQRP010000010.1:27594807-27605425 GCA_037367295.1 Apogon hyalosoma
CAGTGCTTTTATTCATTCCATGTTTTCTTTTCTGTCTGTTTTAGTCACATGATACACACAGGAGTTAGGACTTGATTTGCAAAATCATTGTTTTTGGTGACTTTTGATGGTCTAATATGTTTTTCCACAACTGTATATGTGAAGTATGTACAGCAGGAAAAACAAGTTTCAGGGAAAAACAGCTTCTATAAACCAAAGTGGTCATATTTATTCTGACCTCCCTTTACACTTAACACATCTGTAGCTTTTTTGTTCAGACAATATGAGATTTATTGCATTCATTTTCTGATGTTTTACACCTGGTTTTGAATTGTTTGCGCGGCTTTTTATCATGGGGTCACACTAAATAGTGACTTTAGAACCCATTTAGTTCCGTTTTTCAAGACTTTTAAGGCTGTGCACATATTTTCTGTATTTTCTTGTTACATCTGAAGAAAAGCGAATGAGGAATAAATATGTATGGTCATTTAAACCCTGAAAAACATCAAGGATAAAGGTGGGATTAGACTTTTGCGCGGTTCTGTAAATGCTTTCATATAGACACAAACTATGACTCTCATTGCAATATGTTCATTCTTATATTAATATACATCATCTTCTAATACTTAAGCCTGACATGTAACCTCCAGATGCCGTGGGTCATCCTTCTTGCCCAGACAGCTCATTTTCTTAAGCAGAAAGCCATTTCTGTGGAGCGGCGTTCCCTCTTATCAGCTCTCACTTTCACACCATTTGTCACATCTACTGTAGCATGCATGAGTCCATTACCGTGATGAGGAAAAGGGTTGTGAATCAGAGGAGCTGATGGCAGCTGGCGGCCCTCCAGACGAACCGGCACAGGTGTGCGTTTGGAAAGTGTGTTAGCTCAGCACACATGAGTGCTTTAGCGCTGTCGTCTTCATGGGAAAATACACACCGTGCTGATTCAGGTGTGCGCAGGTCAGCTGGATCTGATAAGAGGGGCGCCGGCGGACGAGAAACTCAGATGTATGGGAGTCATTTCGGTGTCAAACACAATAAGTGCATGTCTGTTCCGCTTTCTGACAGGACTGTTTGTACTGGATGTGTTCCTGTTGGGCTCTTGGAGACAGGGCAGTGATGTGGAAGAAGTATCCAGAACATTAAACCTAATACAAGCGCAAGGATACAAGTGCAGTACAAGTAGAGCTTCTGCTTTCTAATGTTACGGATGGAACAGTGCAGTAGTAACACGGCTGGACAGTTTAACCCCTTTAGGACGACTGTGTCTCCGGCGCCACATTTCTGCATGCACTCACTGAAATTACCGTAACTTTTGAACCATTTGTGCTCCTGAAATAATCAAATGGCACCTGAAAGCTGAGATGGGGTTCTTTCTGTCAGAGAGCGGTAGAGTCCAGTCGGTGAGAGAGAGACGGAAGAGTTTTATGACTTTTAGCAAGGTTTTAGCGATGAATTCTGGTAAATAATTGTACCTAATAGTGATAGTGCTGTTTTGGAGCGCTCTACTAGCATGATTTGCCATGTTTTTGTTGAGTTTTGTTGTTTTTAATCACCTTTTTGACACTGTTTTTATCTGTATTTGGGTGCCTCTATGAAACTGGTCCCTAAAAGCAGGACAGACGGTCTAAAATTTCAAACAAGATGTAGACTTATGTTATGAAGCAATTTTGGAAGCACTTTGGGTCTATTTTAAAAATAAATATTTACTGAGATAAAAGAGAAACTATTTTTCAGATATAGCACATTTTTATTTGATGTGCGCATACAAAAATCTGCATGTAACGCGGTGAAAAGGACACAGAAATTACACGCTACTATTTTTAAAAAGTATTTCTTTATTCTCCCTCAGGTTCGTTTTGGGAATCAAAGTAAATATGCAAGGCAGAGTGTTTTACAAAAATGACCGTTGTTGCAAAGTCACTCGCGACTCATGTGTTCAAATGGGCAGGTTCTGCATGTAACATGAGTGGACGCGATGGGTTACGCACGAAAGCTGGAATGAGACTGAGATTCACGAAAAACCCGCATGTCTGGATTAGAAATACCACAAGGATCGACACATTCAATTTGTAGTGGTATATTAGACCAATTCAAGCGATGTTTTCTAGATCAAATGCGCTGACACCTAGGTAGCTTTTCCTGTCCCAATTTTGGTCCTATTTTTGGCCCCAATATTTGATTAAAGATTCATAAATTTTGGGATGGCTCAGAGTATTTTTGCATTTATCTGAGGTCATCATTAGGTACATCCTGAAGGGGAAACATGTCTAAATTTCTCCTTTATTATCGGGTCTAAAAAGTTGGCAAAGGACCAGGTACCAAAATGAACCCAGTTTTGTAAAGACCCATTTTTCCAGTTTATATAATTCATTGATATTTGATTGATCACACAGGCTAAAAATGACTAGAAATAACTAAATAAGAAGCTGTAACATGGACACAGAATGCTATAGACAAAAAAAAGTTTGAGCACATGTAAAATAGTTTAAAGTTTATTTCTATAATCTCATAAAGTTTTGTTATGAACATTAACAGTTTTTTTTCAGAATAAATGTGCTTTAAAAAAAACAACTAAGGTCTAACTAAGTTTTTTTTTTTTTTTCTAAAACACATTGCTTTAAGCAGTTATTACATACAATAATGATAATTAATGACTAGATATTGAAAGTAAAGTTCAAAAGAATTGGCAAAAAATATGTTTTATGTCACTTTTATTGCAAAAAAAAACATGAGGAAATCTAGGCGGCCTGTTATAACGGTAGTCCTTATAGGGTTAACATTTAAATATTGAAACAAGTCCGTGTTATGTTTAGAACAGGATCTCAAAGCTGTAATCGTACAACAGAATGACTCAAAATTTGGCAGAGACATGATGGTAAACTGAAATAATTTTGGTGAATGATGCATAGACTGAAGAGGCAAGACTGAAGTCGAAGTTATGCTGTAAAAATGTGTGAATAAAAGCCTATAGGACAGCGGTGTCAAAAATAGGGAAAACCTGAAAGTAACTGAACTTGTGGTGTGAAGAACTGCGATATTTGCTTCTTAGATGCAGAGTAGAAATAAACAGATGCAAAAAACAGAAATCCTTTAGTTTATAGTCACTGCCTAGATTTGTCCTCGTTCGGTTTCACTGACGTGTTCAGACGCTGCCTGTCCATTCATGTCGTCTTTTTCATTGAAGGACAGCGAACATAATAAAGTTACCACGATCTCTGTTCCACGCACGTTTTTCTTCTTTCTTTTTCATGAAAAGTCACCTACGTTTAATAGCTGAAATGACGTGGCTGCTGAATCTCAATCCTGTGTTTGGTTTGTCATTGTGTGTTTTCAGCATGGGCTGCTGGCCTTCAAGTTCATCCTGACCTTCCTCATCCCCGACGTCCCCAAACACATCCAGATCCAACTGGCCCGCCTGGAGTTTGTGTCGCTGGAGGCTCTGAAGAAAAAGGTAAAACCTGACTCCACACTTTCTGCCACAGACGAAGCTTAAACTAAATTTTCCATCAAGGAAAAAAAAACAAAAACGCGTCCTGAGATAAAACCCGTTAAAGCTTTCTGAGTTGGCAGAAAATCCTGTTGCAGTCGTAAAGTCTCTCACGCCGCTTTGTTTGCTTTCTGATGCTGCTGTAAAAGCACTTTTGGTGTTTTGTTTTCAATTTCTGTTCAGTCACAGCTCTGCTCAGACCCTTTTACTGTAAACCAGGCTGAACAGCGTCAGCGAGAAAGTTTGGACGCCTCGCAAATAAAAACTTAGTCGGGGTCAACTGTTGTTATTGATGATTAATAACCAAGGAGACAGATAATGGATACTTGGAACCGATGTACAGTCGCAGTAAAAAATAATGTCTTAGTGGCAAAATTTAGAATAACTTACACCTCCAGCTCACCAGGAGGGAAAGGAGGAACACAAAACCAGATGGAACAAGGATGAAAGCGACGTTGTGTATTTTAATAAATGGAAGTTTGTAATCAATCGGCTGCAAAAGACCAACTGCTGCAGGAAACAACAGAGAAAAGGAGCAGATGCTTCTCATATTAATATAACAAAAACAAAGAGTCCTAACTCAGAGCTTAAGGAGCTCGTTTCTGTTCTGAAAAATAAAAAGAAAAAACAGAAACTGAAACTGAAACAGAACAGAAACAGAAACTGGCCTTCAGTCTACAACAGGGAATAGCACCTTTACCTCTGTAAATGAGCAGAAATATTTAAAGTTCAAACTATTTCCAGTCTGTAGGAGTTAAATATTGTCAAATGTCTTATTACAAGAACGATCAATGCGATGAGTGACACTGCACTAATACATGGTTCAAAGTGCACAATCATTGTCTGTGTTTCATTTTCCTTTATTTTGTCAAGGTATCTCACTGCGATCATGACAAAAATGCAAAAGCAATAAATATAATATATCATAATTAAAGGGAGTTAAGGAGAAATAACTATCTTTTACATATATATATATATACTTTATTTTTATTTGTTTTATCAACAGACAATACAACACAGAAACTAGGGGTCACTGGTTGAACACAAAATATTTAAATAACAGACAGTAGTAATTATGCAGTGTTTTGTTTCTAGTCCAGCCATTTTCTCCAGCACTTTATGAAGATCTGTTCCTTGATCCGTAGGTAATAATGATAATAATGATAATAATAATAATAAGTATAATAATAATAATAATAATAATAATAATAATAAGTAATAATAATAGTAAGTAAAAAGTAATAATAATAAGTCTTTCTATAGAGTAGATTTCCTCTGTTAGAGCCACTGATTCTCACGGGGTGCATCCATTTTGAGCCAATTCCTTTAAAGAATTTTAAAGAGGTATGTTTCTTCTTTCTCTAATACAGCTCCAGGTAGTGAAATAACTCCCTTTTAAACTTAAACTGTGGAATATCGATCCTTTTACCTGAACCATAGTTTTTATCACTGATCATAGTATTTACTAGCGCGTTGACCAGTGTGGATCCACGGGTTCTAGATGTGGTAGTTTTTATGCTGTTCTTATTTGTGTGCATGCTGTACCGCATTTGTCCAGCAGTCGCCGCCAAAGAGTTCTGGCCATAGCTACGTGATTGTGAGACTATTGTATCCTAAAATTACTAATATCTCCCAAAGTACTGGTCCTATCAACTTGCTGTTTTCACTAGTCTCTTCCTTGACCAAAAATACCTAAGTATGCCAAACTGCAGCAGTCAGCCGTTTCTGGATTTTGTGTCAATTTCCAGACACACACACATTCACACAGAGGCCACTTGGCTTTTATAATATAGATTACTTGACACATAGTTTTAATATGCATATTTATTTTATCTTGTATGTTTTATTTATCCTGCTGCCTCCTGAGCCCTTGCATCAAAATCTCATTTTAATATAAATCTGAATGACAAATAAAGTCTGTTTATGTCTAAATGTATAATAGTAGATCACCTCTGAGCGGCTGAAGTCCGCACATTAGTCCCTCGATGCCGTCAGTTTTGATTGGTTGTTATTTGTACCATGTGAGCAGTCAGATGTGCAGTGGGCGGGGCATGACCACAATGATATCCATAGACGTTAAACAAAAAGAATATTAATATTTACATCTGGACGTGAATAGAAACAATTCTCCATCATATACAAACATTAATATATGATGAAAATACATTTTATGAGAATTTATCATAAGGACTTTTTTTTTTTTTTTATAGAGTTTAGTGAAAAACTGTCCAGTGTTCATTAACAAACCCGCACTCGGCTGCTACATAACTTCTCGTCAGAGCTGACAGCACTCAGCCTCTGATGGACAGCAGTGGGACAAGCCCAGCGCCATTAAGCAAGGCAGCGAGCAGCATCACGGTTCAGTGGCTCGAAGAAAACAGACGTGAGCCGCAGCGCTGATGGCGTCGACGCTCTGAAAGCTCATCAGCATTAACGGTGCGCGTCTGTGTGCGTTGTCGACGCCTGCCTCCCTCATCAGCGTTGTTATCCACTCCAGCTCACTTAATGACCAAACACACAGGCAGCTTCTCCACTCAAACAGTAGATGGACGTTAATGCTAAGTGTTGACCGCTAATGTCTGTCTTCTAAATATGTTTCAACTAAATCTGATCCATCAGTGGAACGTGATGGAGATGTTTGTTGCTTTGCTTTAATGCCCTCTCTCGAACACAGCGTTTGCACTTCTTAGTCAAATGAAGAAAATAAATACTATAAATGGTAGATATTGTTGCTGTTAAATAACAACACATGAAAACTTTATCCATAGAATATTATTTTTGCTCCACGTCCACTTTCTAAAAGTGTTTCTTTCTTCTGTCTGATCATTTTACATGTAGACGTAAAATATAATTCAGTTCAGTGTTGATTTTTGCAATTGAAGAAACATAATTGGTGACCATTAAACCTAATTAAACCTACTTTAAATGTTTGTCTCCTGCAAGATGAGAGGTAAAATACCCGTTATTCCTCCTGTAGATGTGTTCCATTTGGGGAAAAAAGTCTATATTCGCTGACTGCAAAATTCTTGCCTGGTACCGAGGATTAAAATGACATTTTGGCCAATAGTTCATGACAGTACCGATGTTACTTGCAGTTTCTTTTTATGATGTTTTTGTTTATTTATCCTGTTAATGAAGAAATCTTTATTATGAGTATCAACATAGCGACTGTTTTAAAGTATCTCAGTCCTTTATCACATTATTTTTGAATGAACACAAATCGAAATACAAGAATTTGTGGGGAAAAAAATCTTTAATAAAATAGAACAGAAAAGTATCTGCCACAGCCATCTGTGAAAAAACACCTTACAGTAATAAAGACAAGTTTCCAAACACCTTATGAAATATTTTAGTGATAATATATTTTTTGTGTTTCAAAAGGTGTGGCTGCATCAGACACGAATGTGAATGATTTTTTTTATCGTTAACAAGAAAAAATAAAACTAAATTCTTGATAGTTTCAACATGTCACGTCCTGGATGTGTTTCATGATCTGCTGAGACATCCAGTTTTTCATAATGCAATATATCACAAATGCATTGGGTGTCAGAACTTTTTTACACCACTGTATATAGTGATATGGGCTGATACAGTGGTGCATCCTTTAAAAAAAACAAAAACATTGTGCTTGGAAAGAAAGAAAAGACAGTTAAAACACGGTTTATCTTTCAGCTGAATCAGTTTCTTCTCCAACCGACAGGGAACAAAAAAGGGCTGGAGCATTCCATTAATTCACATCTTTTAATTATGGAAACAGATTAACGTTTCAACACGACTGTGTCTTCATTAGAGTCAGAGAGGACAAAGACACGAAGCAGACAATCATTATCAACCATGATTAGATGTACAGTTGTCAGTGGGTAATGAAACCTAATGGATCATGAACTGAAGGGGGGAGTCGGACTGACGGACGTCGGATAAAAGTCGTCATGACGTTGGCGGTTTTGCAAAACCTCGTTCACTCACTGAGTCCACGTCCCTGTGAGGCGTAAACGATTGTTCTGTTGTGTTTTTTTTTTTTTATTTTGCGTAGCTGCTGCTGATGTTTTCTCTTCATCCTTTAACAGTTCATTCTGAGTCATGCACTAAATGGACAAAAGTATTGGGACACGTTGAATTCAGGTGTTTCTTTCCTAACAGGGGTCTGGGATACAAAACAAAAATGACAAATGTCAGAATATAGCTTTATATTTGGATAAATATCATTGTATTACATTGGTTATTTTTGTTTAAATTGTTATATTTGCTTCTAAAATGCCCCAGAGATGGTTTTTACTTAATTTCTCTCAACATAATTTTTTTTTGATCCATGACTGTGATTTGAAATATTCCACCTCTATATTTCTAAAATATTTTTCGTGCTTTGACTGTAAATAATAATTTTCTACCACAACTGACCATTTACTTTTTTCACATCTCTCTTAGGAAGAACAATTTCCCATTAAACTTTAAGGAAGTATTGATGTTTATATTTCAAATCAGCATGAACAGGACATCTTACAGCTGTAGACATGATGTGTCCCAGTATTTTTGTCCATATAGTTTATAAACAAAGAACTTTTATCCATATAGTGTATTTTAACCTGAAATTTCTTGAGAAAAATAAGTGTAATTTAAACAATATTTTCCCTCAGTTTATCATTTACACATGCACTTTGCAGCTTACAGACCACAGTGAATCCACAAATACACAAAGCATTTAGAAAAAGGCAGAAAATTGGTAAAATTACACTTACTTCTCTTATGACATTTCAGGTTGTTCATATTTGTTCAGGTTATTCACATTTTTTGCAAAAGGTTGGACAAACAGAAAAAAAAAATGCAGTTTTCATTATTTATAGGTAATTATAATCAGATTTTCCTGGTCTGATCCACTTGAGATTGCATTGGTCTGCATGAGAACTAAAAGGATTTTGATACCATTTTACAAATTCATCCCACGGGCCAGATTGAACCCTTCAGCGGGCCAGTTTTGGGCCGCAAGCCACATGTTTGACACCTGTGGAATAAAGCATCAGTAGTTTGACTTCATTTGTCACTTTTTCAACATAGAATAGAATAGAATAGAATAGGCTTTATTATTCTATTCTATTCTATCTGACTGAATTGACTTGTTTTGCTTTACTTTCACCGCATAAACTTGGGACTCACTCAATCAATCTTTATTTATACAGCACTTTTCATACAGTGAAATGTGGTACAAAGTGCTTCACATATAAAAATTAGTTTTGAAAATTCTGTTTTAAATGTCTGGGGTTGCCAGAAAATTGCGATGTTAAATAAAATGGGGTCACGAGCCAAAAAAGGTTGGAAACCACTGGACTAAAATATTGAAGTTATATAGTGAGCGTTACAAAACAAAACAAAACCAGCGTTTATCCTCCGTTTGACAGTGTAACTTTCTTATTTAACCTCCAGCCACCTCCTTCTGAAGTTTTTCCCTATGCAACAGTGCACTTTTTCATGAGGTACATTTACATTTCTCATATGAATCGACCCATATTGTTGTTTCCCTGATGAGGTCAGGCTGGAAAAAAAAAAAAAAAACAGAGTAGAAACATCTGTCAAAGGTGAACACTTAGAAAAATGATGACAAATTGGGCAATTTGTTTCTGCCAGAGGGCTCCCACCCTATCAGGAATACGACAACAGAACAGAGACCTCTTAAAGTTCTAAGGATAAAAGTACAAAAAGAACAATATACTGATGCTGCAGACTCGAGGTTGTCCACGTGTTGCGGTCTTACCATCAGATATGTCACACTTTAAAGCTTTTTTTTTTGCCCAAATCATAGAATACATGCACGCTATTGCATTTAATGAAATATAACACATAAGGATCATAAATTTATTGTTACGCTAGTCAATATTTTCCCAGTTACGATTGCCCCACGGGATGCAAATGAGTCGTGAAATAGTCACTAAATGAGCAGACGAGTCAAAATAATAGATAAATGAGCTTCTGCCGCTCTAAGTAGCAGCATAAATTAAAGTTTTAGACCTTCCGAGGAAAGAAAAGCAGTCTGACAGTGCCTTCACGTGAAAGCGAAACGGTATTAACTCGTAAAAGCGCAGTGCATTCAGGAAAGTCTGCTTGTACAGCTCATTCCATGCACAAAGACAAGTCCAACAAAAGAGAGAAACCAAAGAAAGTACAGATGAACTGATACTGAAAGTGAACACAGCCTCCACGCCTCACACGCTCATGCCCATTACAACGCGCCGCTCTGTAGCTTCCATTTTGCATTAAGAACGAGCTCTCCGTGCCCGTCCCAGACCACTTTGTTGAAGACGAATGGCGTGGCTTTATGTTAATAGTATCGACGTGGCTCCGCAGTAAAGCATCAGCTCCACCGCCGCACGTTTGATGTGGACTGATGGGGCTGAGTGCTTCTCCGATGAGCTGCCGGACTTTCGGTTCATCATTTCTCTCACATGACGTCTTTTACCGCTTTTACGCTGTTATTGTGTTTGTCCGTCACGCAGATGATTGTTTTAATGCAGTTCTTCTAATGTCGATTGATGCTGTAGAAGTGGAGATGGGTGAGATAATGGGAAACAAACAAATGTATCGAATGGTTTTTTCACAGAGGATATGAAAAGAAACTATGTTCATAATATCACATATGTGTGATATTGAATGTGTACATTACCATTTACATGTGTTTTAAAGTGACTGCATGGAAATGGTTGAATTTTCAGAGGAATGTGTGTCTATACAGCTGTTTTATTCACATTTTCATTTTATACGTAAACAAAAAAAAAAAAAAACAGTCAAAAAAACCCTCAAACACTGCAAAAAGTTCACATACATACCACATCAGCAAAAGCATGTAGAAGAATTTAACATGTTACATGATTAACACTGTATTATACAGTTTTATATCATATTTTACATAACTGAAAAAAACAAAACAAAAAAAAACACGTTTTTTCAGGTCAATGCAGCTGTGCTCATAAGTTTACATACCCCTGCAGAGTTTGTGATTCTTTGTCCATTTTTCAGAGAATATGAATGATAATACATAAATGTTTCTTTCACTCATGGTTAGTGGTTTGGTGAAGCCATTTAGTATCAAACTAATGTGTTTGCTCTTTTTAAATCCTACTGACAACAGAAACTATCCAAATGACCCTGATCATAAGTTTA
>JAPQRP010000010.1:27659435-27675164 GCA_037367295.1 Apogon hyalosoma
TTCAGTCAGGGTATGTAAACTTATGAGCACAACTGTAGGGGTATCGTGGTTGAAAACCTTGCAAAAGATTTACTAATCTGTTCTATTGAACCATTTGTAATATCTGAAGCAGATTCATCTATTTACTGCACGTCAGTATCTGCAGGTGTCAAAAATGTTGTGTTTTATTCAGATAAAATGCTCTGAGGCATGTAAGCACGCGTTACATTCAGTCACTTTATTCATGTTGGAATCTCAACTGATTGAGGAAATATTGTCCATTTAAGAGCAGCTTTGAGAGTATATACGTAGTCACATATGTCTAGACCAGGTCTGAGTCGTCCTACATCCCTCCACAGAACTGTAACAGGACATTAAGAGCCCTGATTTATTTCCAGTCATAACCAACTGGAGGGAATCGGAGGCAGTGCAGGTCAGTAGCGATTCTTGTGCGAACAGTCTGACTGTTTTACTCACTCTTTGCAGGTACTGGAGACACGGGCTGGTACAGTGTATTTACAATCCATGATCATGGTGAGGGTCTCACTGTCGTTGGCCTCCTGGAAGGGGGGCTGTCCGCACACCAGCATGAACAGGATCACACCCAGACTCCAGATATCTGAACCACAGAAACAAAACCAGCACATTAGTTTATTCAATGTATAATATTAAGTAAATGTACAGTACGGATTTTAAAAAAAAAATACAGCTGTTGATGACTTCTGTATGTGGGAAGTGATAAAGAAATGACACTGTTGACTGAACAGCAGATCATAATACATTTTAAAGATGCTGCAAAGGCTTAAGTATGAGATGCCATTTCACAATATCGGTTTTCCTGATGCCCATTTACTTCTTTCTTGCATCTGTCCCTCATGTCCTAAGACTGAGTGACTAAGAAAGAAAGGATGCACAAGGGACGGGAACAAAAAGACAATTAAGGGAAGTGGGGTGTATTCAGGGAAACTGGTAAACAACACACAACAGTGATGTGAATGCCCTACAGTAAATGCTAGTCCTTTCCTGTCCTGTCCATCTTCTTTCTCCTGTGGCAAAACGTGTCAGTATTCCCGTATTACATAAAGTGTGATGTACAAAGTGTGAGCGTATGTGTATGATTAACATGAATGTAATTTGCTTCGAGTGTCAGCGGACAGGCAGGAGTCTTCAGCCGTACACACAAACGCCACTTGTTGAGTTTACACAGTGGTAACACAACTACCAGCGTAAGGGTGCGATACTGCCTCCAGCACCAAAAAACAAAGATATCCTGTCACTACTTCTAGTACGCAGTGACACAGGCTCGACAAAGTGCATTAACAACACAAATACTATCCTTCTTCACAAACACACAGACTCACGTGTTCTTACACAGTTGCGGAAAAAATGATTAGACCACCCCTTGTTTTCTCCAATTTCTTGTTCAATTTAATGCCTGGTCCAACTAAAAGTGCATTTCTTTGGGCAAATGTAATGATAACAACAAAAATAGCTCATAAGAGTTTAATTTAAAAGCTGATATCTATCCATTTTCCATGTTTTCTTGATAATAACCCAAATCACCTCAGTTCTTCCATCAGTGTCTATGGCATTGTACTGACAAAAACAGTGCTTTTATTCATTCCATGCTTTCTTTTCTGTCTGTTTTAGTCACATGATACACACAGGAGTTAGTACTTGATTACACAACCATTGTTTTTGATGGTCTAATAATTTTTTTACGTGACTGTATACCTTGTTATCCAATGAGAATATCTGTGAATTGGCTTGAACAACATTTACACCTGCAGTCCCCTATTTAACAGAAAAGCAGAGCCAGCTCACTTAGGCTGATAAAAAAAAAAGAAAGACAGCGCCTGTTCTAGTCAAATATTGGCAGCTCTGAAGTAATTACCATGAACAGGATATTTAAGTAATTTCCTAATTAAGCTTAAAGGCCCTCAGACTTAATGGGTTGGCAGAACGGAGCTCTGATGGTGCACAAAAAGTGCAAGATACTGAAAACTCCAACTTTAAGCACAACTTTTTTCCTTTTTACCTCAGAAAAACATGATAAAGAGTCTGGAGTCTATTATGAAATGTTCTGCGCCACAGAAACAGCCTTAGGATTAGTTATTTCTTACCAATCCTCTTGAACATATGGGACTAGACCTATCTTTAGACAAGACATTTCCAGGCTAGTTTCTGAAGGACTTCACCTCAGGCAAAGCAGTGCTGTGCATGATTAAAATAAGTGATCATACAGGGGGAAAAAAAGAGAATAAGCTAGACTTGAGACTTTTCCTCAGGTGGAGGAGTTCAAGCATCTTGGGATTTTATTCACGAGTGAGGGTAGGATGGAGCGGGAGGTCGACAGGCGGACTGGGGCGTCGTCTGCAGTAATGCGGATGCTAAACCGGCCCGTGGTGGTGAAGAGGGAGATAAGCCAAAAGGCAAAGCTCTCGATTTACCGGTCGATCTACGTTCCGACCCTCACCTACGGTCATGAGCTCTGGGTAATGACAAAGAATGAGGTTGTGGGTACAAGCGGCCGAAATGAGTTTCCTTCACAGGGTGGTCGGGCTCAGCCTTAAAGACAGGGCGAGGAGCTCAGACATTCGGGAGGGACTTGGAGTAGAGCTGCTGCTGCTCCTCCATGTCGAGAGGAGCCAGTTGAGGTGGTTCATCTAGTGAGGATGCCTCCTGGACGCCTCCCTGGGGAGGTGTTTCAGGCATGTCCATCCAAGAGACCTCGGGGCCTGCCCAGGACACGCTGGAGGGATTATATCTCTGGGCTGGCCTGGGAACGTCTCGGGATTCCCCTGGAAGAGCTGGTGGAAGTGGCTGGGGAGAGGGAAGTCTGGGCTTCTTTGCTGAGGCTGCTGCCCCCGCGACCCGGACCCAGACCCGGGTAAGACGAGAGTGATGAAGACGAGTACGAGTATGAGCTAGACTGGAACTCACAATTATTTTAAAGGTCCTCATGTGAAGGAGAAGCTGATTGAATGTAAATGTAATTTGTTTAGTATGGATTGTCTGATGGTTCACCTGTGCTGGTACCTGGCTCCGGTCCAGCCCTGAGGTACCCTGTCACACTGGATGTCAAACACACCTGGGACAAGGTCTTTGCTATATCCTGCATCCAGCACAGTGCAGTATGAAAGGAATGATCCTGAGGCGTTTTATTCCAATACATGTCCTTGCATTCACTCAAAAAATGAAAAGTAAAAAGAAAAAGGTAATATAAACGCTGGACATAGAATGCTAACGGCAGCAGCTGCAGTAAACAGAGATCCCCCCTTAGCTGAACACAGGTTATGCAGTGAGTTTAGAGGATAATTGTGTTTTTTTGTCTGACATCCAGATGGCATTTGTTCTGAGAGAAGGCAACAGTGAGAGGCATTACGAACAGTGCTAAAGCTTAACAAATGGGGTGTTACAGGGACGACAGAAGCGGCTGATGATTTTGTCTGAATAAAAAATGCATCAGGCAGTCACTGTGTTCCTAACCCTGTTTCCAATGCACCTGCGAAGCCGCGATTAGGTCCAAGTCTGAGTGATGGTTATTAGTGAATCAGACCATTTCGTTAATGGACTCCAAAGCCGCCTGACATCGCTGAAAGACGCAACTCTACCCCGGCATATATACGTACTCCGGAGCACAGTGACTTTTAAGTATGCTGATGCTCCTGGTGCTCTATGATCTAAAGCACAAATACATCAACAGCTGTGACATTTTAAAGCACATCAAAGCTGAAAAGGTTCTCCCCCGGCCTGCACTGATATCTCACCTGCTGATATGGATGTAGAGAAAGATTAGCACAGCATGACATCGGTGTAACAACCTGCTGCGCACTGCACCAATTAGGTCTTTGCAATGTGTTGACAAAAACAAAATCAGGGCATGTCTCACCAATGGGGTGTGCACTTACATCTCCAAACACAACTGATTAATAAATCTTTAAATGAGGGCTGCGATGGGAAAAAAAAAAAAAAAACGAAGCGTGCGAAGTGGGATCTGTACTGACAAACTGCACTTGGCACCATCAACGCTGCCTTAGAGACAAACTACAGCACCATGTCTGTCCAAGTCCAACATGAAGGATAAAAGTTGGCTGCAGACATCAAAGTGTAGGCTATTCTGTAAAAAAAGCAGCCAAGAGAACTGCTTAAGGAGGCAATATTTTCAAGAAAGGTGCTTATAAACTTAGAGTGAAATCAATGTAGACAGTAGCCCAGAGGAAGAGAGAAGCATTAAAGAGAGTCTTGGAAAAATTCCATAAGAGTTGCCAAGCTGTAGTTTGACATATTTGCAACTAATCTGTCTATCAGCATGTAAAGAAGAAAATAAAAAATATCTAGAGTCTTTCCTTTGGGTCCACCGACAAAGTGAATTGCTTTTGTCATTGTTTGACTAAATTGGGCAGTGCAGTGGTGTTTTGGTTAGTGCTTCCACCTCACGGGGGGTGGGGTTACATGTTTGTGTGTCCTCTGGTGTCCCCCAACATCAAAAACAGGTAAAAGTTTGTTACTTCTCCAGTCAGTGCCCTTCACCACAGTGCTGACGAAGGTCTGGAGTTAGCAATGGCAGCTCACTGTTCCTAATGTGTGAAGTCATTTACACGTATATTTCACATATATTGCATTCCACATGTACATACTGTTTTTACATTTCTTTTTCTTACACGCTGTACATATTCTTATAGTGTGTTTTAAATTGTATGTCCATATTGTGTTTAGCCTATTCAGTTTTCATTTATTATATCTGAGTGTTTAAGTTTGCACCTTCCTAGCCGAGAACTACCTGTCTAAATTTCGTTACGTGTACACAAAATGACAATAAACATTACTGAATCTTGATGTCAGGATTATGGGCATTACTTTCTAGCATCTTTTGGAGCTCATCAGTCAGATTTTCTTCCACTTCTGCAGCAAAGACACTACTGCAAATAACTTGTTTTCAGTCATCACAGGTTGAAATAGACTTAACCAAATGTCTTTAGTGCTGACAGACTTAACTATCACCATAAATTGAGTTAAAGGAGTGATATTTCGCTTTTTTAAATAGAATTATCATTTTCAAACATTTCCCTGTGGTCTACATAAGCTGTCAATGCTCTGCTTGGGTCTGAATTCTTCATTAATTCAACTCCACAGGTCCATCTTCAACCCTATTTCTGAGTAATGACACCAGAAGGTTGTTCTGAGCGCTGGCCCTTTAAATGCAAGTGAGCCACTTCAAGCCCCGCCCCCTCCAGGTTGTTGACCGTGCTGCTCTGTCCCATTCAGCCACTTGTGTTAGTTTATACAACCAACAACTGAATAGTTTAGGTAATCGGCTCCAAGTTTGGACATATTTTCAGTTTTTACTGCAACCGCTGCTGCTGATAAACAATTACGTCGAACTGGAGAAACGTTCGTCGGAAGTCTTGACCTTATATGCGCAAATGTCACGATGTAACAAATTAAGAAGGAATTAAAACAGGTTGTAGAAATCCACTTGATTTTTGCTGGAATGGATATAAAGATAGCTTTGCAGGATCTGGAGGGTTCAAATTGAAACTTTATCAACTATTAGGGTCCAAATATACAAATAAATGAACCAAAGACTAATAAAAGTGGGTTTAGCAAATTATGACCCCTTTAAATATCCTCACTAGCCTTATTATAGCTACACACACCCCGTGATATCACTATCATAATTGCACTATTAAGACAAATTCCCAGAATAATACACAAATCTGAAAAAGAGCATTTCTACAAAACAAACTAAACACAGACGTTCCACTTTAAGTCTTCTGCTTCTACAGTTAATTCCTGCATCTAATATGATAATAGGGCAGTTTGAGATTACAGTTTTTCCTGTTGACTGTCTTCCATGACGCCGTCTAGGCAGATGTGGTAACCTTGACAGTGGAATGGCGCCTTTCAGCAAAAGTGCAAATGGACTGATCTGAATAATAGGTTAATATGCTGACAAAATAAACTGTCCTTTAAAGGCTGGACAGTTGTCTGAGACAGCGTTTACCTAGAAATGTGTCTGAAAGCCAAACATTTGCTTAAGCAGACTGCTTAATAAAGCAAACTGTCTGAAAGATGTAGATCTTCACACGATGTTTTTTGTTGTTGCTAGGCTGCTTCGGATACATTCATCCTATCCACCTCAAAACATTTCTAGTGCTCTGTTTTTAGTCATCAGATGTCTGAAAAACTAAAAAAAGTAGTTCTTGAAAGCAAAAAAAATTTAATAAAAATGTTCCTTCTTTCCTGAGAAGTGCACTTCTCATCTGCCCACACTCAGCAGCCTACTTTTCTGCTTTTTTTCTATTACTGTGCACAAGATGCCTGGACGACTGACTGCAGCAAACTCAAGCAAGGGCAACAACAAGAAATCAATACCTAAAAAGGATGCAGGACACAGCAAAGCAATTTGGTGTGCTGCTGCATGTTGTGGACTTCAGTACAATCCTTCTCTGTTGGTGGTCTTTCTGTCTCCTCACAGTGTTCAGGTCTCCTACTATCAGACGTGCTGATAAACACCACAACAGCAAATAAGGCTGCTTCTGAAGAAAACACGAGTTGCCTTTTTTTCATTTCGCCGAGGCCACTGTACTGGCACAGTGGGAGGCTGTGTTGCAGAGGACTCTAGTAGCATAGTAAATAAAAAGGTGGATGCTAGTTTGGTCTGTTCAATGGGGTAAAGACACATCATGTAACAAGGCCACAAACCAGACAGAATAACCTGTAGCATGAACTGTACAGATCTGCTTCTTCCAACAGAGAACAAACTGTATTGATGACTTATGTCATGTTTAATTTATCACACAACTCTGTCATTTCCAAAATAAAGTGTTTAAATATATTTTATCTTCAGATTTTATACAAACCTGAAAAGTAGCTAATTTTTTAATGCAGTACAGTAACACAGCAAGTCAAAGCAAAGCAGGTGTCCTCACTGCTGGATTGGAAATATCTGAACTATATTTATTAGCACTGGTAGCACACCAACACCGAGATATTTAATCAGGATCTCCACTTGATATGAAGAGTGTATCACGTGAATGCTATGCTTTTAAAAGATGTTTAAAACGGAATAATTTTCATATTAAAAATAGAGCTGTCAAAATGAATGCACTAACGCAGGTTAATCCATCAACATGATTAATCTGATTAAAAATATGAACATAATGAATCCATCTGCAGCACAGAATGACTCGAAGCCTGAACGTCTCTGCCAACACATGTCGGTCAGTTTGTCCAAGCAGAGTTACCATCACGCATGAACAAAAGGGCAGTTGATCCAGTAGTGACAGGCAGCAGAACCATCCCATAAAGATGGAAGACGCTAAACAGCACGTTGGCCCTCTGGATGGAAATATGAGGACAAAAAAACCAAGACGGAACACTCAACTGACATAAAGCATTATACACACTCTGCAGGAAGGAGTTTTCTTTTCACCGAAGCACTTCCAGCTTAAAATACCACATTAACGCAAAGCATACATTAGTTCTGCCAGCACTTCGGCTAATGCATCGCCCAGCTTGCAACAAACATATTAAGTGCATATATATTCCCTTCTTTCTTGAGTCTCTTTGCTCATGCAAAATGAAACACAATTAATACAGATTAAACATGAATGATATTTAATCATGATTAATTGAAATTAATACACATCAACCCTGTGATTACTGATTAAAAAAACATAATTTGACAGCACTAATTAAAAAATAGTCAAAACTGCAGAAATGTGCATGAAAACTACATCTTTTCATTTACAGACCAAGAAAATGTTAATATTTATCCATATTGAATGTAATTGTTAGTTGCAGTGCTTTTCTGTGCAGTATAAAAGACATAATCCACTGACTGTCTAGTAATTTCATCTTCACAGACAAAAGTCACAATGGTGTTTTCCCACATATTCCCACACAGGCACAGTAGCACTGGCAAAAATAGACAAGTGTAAACAGGAAAAGCAGCAGAGACTGCCACACAGTTCTCTGAACAAAGCAGCACCGGATAACAAGACTGTGCACTGGCTCAAACTGATGCACAACTTAATGCCAGATTAAAAAAAAAAAAAAACTAAAACAAAACATCATCAACACTGACTTCATCTGCATCTGTTTAGCAGCAGACCTTCACATTACCCACCCAGCTCAAATCACACAGGTCAGGGTCATAGTTTTTATCCAAATTTACTGCAGAGGCACATGTAATCCCTTAAATCAGACGGATGACCACAACAGAAAATGAAAATATTCTCAATTTAACTTCTCTATGCGGCGTATAATAAAACCGTAGGATTTAAACCTCAACTGGAGTGCACATATGAATTCACAGTAGAGGCCAAATTTCCAGCTTTAAGATTAAAGACGTGCTCAACAGCGCAGCATAGGCGCATTAATGGGCAGTTTTTCTGAAAAGCTGTCACCAACATGCAGAGAGCTGTCAAACGGAAGAGTGCCTGCACACTCTTAAGGCCTCCAGACTCCTACACTCACACACACATGCTCTCATCACATCAACATAAATGGCACTGTCATTGGCAGGCGGTGGAAAGAGCACTTTAGGTGATAGCTGTAAATCTGTCACATACAGACCTGTAGCAGCTCCACCTCAACACTGGTGAGCTGCTGCAATTTAGCCACAATAACAGTCAGCATTCACGGACGCAATCCAAGCCATAGCCACGTTCTGCTATAGACACATAATGTAGATGGCAGCTCTGGACAATGCAGATCTGTGGATTATGAACTTGCAGCACTCCTAAACTGAGCTCATTTAGGCTCAGAGTAGGTTTGGGCGATTAAGTAACAGCTCAGCTATGTCAGAAGCACGTTTAACTTACATCCTGACACGAGGGTTTCAGAATATTTAACAGACGTGTCCATGCAGTGATGACATCTGTGCCATTTACAGCAAAATAGCAAAGAACATACAGTAAAGCAGACACACTAACATGAACATTATCACCACACACAATTTTGTATCTCTGAAATCCATCCATCTATCCATCTATCCATCCATCCATCCATCCATCCATCCATCCGATTTGTCAAAACTAAATTCAAATACAATTTTCCTGGTATTTACTAGGTTTAATGTTATTAAAGTTACTCATTTTATTTATATATTTTGTCATTTATAATAAATGTTGTGAGAGTGCTCTACAAGGGTACCTTTTAGAAGTATTTGTGATTCTCAGGTTCTAAAAAAAAACAAAACAAAAAAACACCAAATAGCATCTGATTTCTTCAACTTTAACTCATGACCAAAAATGACATTTTAAACTTAAGAGGAATATTGGTAATTAATAGTGATATTACCAATTTGGACTCATATAAGTGTTTATTATGATCATATTTTTCTCCACACCACTGTACCCATATGTAGTGCCTCAAAGCCACGCTAGATTGAGATTGTCGAATCATTTTGAGGTATTGTATTTTGTTTCTGAACACTGGGTTCAGAGTAGGTACACAGATAATACCAGGATGGGTCCAGTACTGAGCTGTGCAGATGTGGGAACAGAAAGGAAATGAAAACGTATCGTTACAGTCAGAAAAAAAGCAACATGAGTGGGAGAATGAGAGAAACTAAACTGAGAAATCTTTTTTTTTTCTCTTTCTTTTGGACCGGTCTGATCTGTCTGCTTCCAAAAGCAGAAAAGGCACAAAAAAAACCCCCACACTGAGCCAGTACAGAGACAGCATTTGGAGATAATAAGGCCGGCTGCAGTGACATCAGGTAGTGGTGAGCTTCCTTCCACCATCACACAAAGCAGGTTCTGCCTCGTTTTGGGACAAGGCCCGGGACGAAATGGGTCAAATACAGGAAGAAGTCATGTTCCACATCAGATACAGGGTTTGTGTATAAAAAAAGTGGGCATTTTCTTCCTTTGTTTGGTTAATGGAGGATCTGAATCTCATCTCAGTGTGCTGTTCCAAAGCCTTTGTTAGTGACTGACCGTCCTCTGCCTGGAGAGCCATTACTGCTCTTTCCTTTTTCCACTGTTGGCTCGTCTGCACTGCAGCTTCACCGAGCACGTCTCTGCTTTCAAAGGGGTTTAGGGGGTAGCACTCAGTGCGTCCTTCAGAATACAGGGTTCTGTGACACTTAGGCTTTGCGGTCTGATGTTTTATCAGTTCTGCCCGCATCAAAACGTAGTGGTGGAGCATCAAAAATGTGGAAATTAGATCCTCAAAGTTTAATCAGTATAAAAAAAAAGAGCATGATCAGATTCAATTTTGAGATCATTTGTGGTAGAATAAATACAATCGCCTGCACGGAAGCTTTGGACACTACTGATAAACACTACTATTCATACTAGTATAACATCCACTATAAGAACCCGTGAGTGCAGCATTAAGTGTGTGTTCAGGATCAACAGGGATCCATCGAGGCGGTAGCAGCAGAGGCGTCTGTCCTTGGAAAATAAGATGAAAACCCGTCATGACGCTAGTTTCACAACGTTTTCTTCACTCCTCACATCCTCCTGACACATTGCCACGTGCTTATTATTTGTCTGTAATGTACAGTCCATTAAAAAACACACACACGGCCTAAAACCTTGGTAGAACAGGCAAAATGTGCATCAGTAGCTGAGGGAATGTGATGTGGCTTAACACCTGAATTCCAAACAAAGCAGGGTACTCTCTCATAGATTCCTCCATCCAACATGTTTTGTCCATTTTCGCTGCTATTAACAATTCCCAGGTACTTTAGGCTCTACTTGACAAGCCATTAGTCGTCTGAGGCATTCATACAGAGCAGCTGTAATAGGCCGAGTAATCATGTTGACATGTAAAGAATGCTAAGGAAACCAGTAGACAATGATGTGGGTGATGCCTCCCAAAGAATGCTGGCAGAGCCATCCTTTGTCTGCCAACTGGACCCAACTTCAGACATGTAAGAGGGCAAAAAAAAAAAAAAAGACACGCCACAGCTCTTCCACACTCACTAACAGGGGCTCAAAAGGCTTCAGGCAGGCAAAAAGTAACAGCGCAAGCACTTTTTACAGACGGCTATGATGGATTTTTTTTCTGTGTGATTCCAAATGTTAATTGTATCACGGGTGTATTTCACCCCCTCATTCTGCCAGTGAGTGAAAGAGCAACAGATGTTGAAAAGAACCACGATGCGCAGGAGGAGTCGGGACGCACCGATGCACACAGCGCGTCCGGATGCGTTTTGACATTAAAAATATAAAATAACATGCGTGTAGGATAAGTGTGTGTGTGTGTGTTGGCGAGTGTGACTTGAGAAAACGACAGACTGAGCCCGAGAAGCAGGAAGAGGAGGAATGTGCTGGTGACGAGCGGTGCAGCTGAATATGAATGAGAGCCAGTGCAGCTCCTGCCTCATGTTGTCGTACATTAACATGATGGCTGGGGGCTTTTACTACACTGTTCCGCACTGAATATAAAGAAGACGACTAATAATAGGTATGCATGATTTGGTCAACATATTTTTATAGCGGTGTAATAACCTCACAAGTGCTCGCTTGTAAAAACTGCACAGATTACTGGTGCTGATAATAATTTGTCGCGACTCTGACTTTGTGTTTTTATCCAGTGGCTCTTTGTTCTAAATGTCACTCAGCTTGAATCCAAACTCTTGCCAAAAAACATCACACTGCCCAAACAACGACAGATTTGTTATCTCTTCACTGTGGTGTGGAGCAGACTACACGCTGACAATTCCTCAGCATATCCACACCTGCACGAACCACGTTTTTTATTTATTAACTTTCGGCCGTTTTGCCGTTATGTAATTGCACAGGCCAACGCTGCCATTGTGTGGCATTTCCTTGAACGATTATATTAAACACTTGCTGCCCGGTTTACTATACCTACTAACAAGTATCCATCCATTTATCTTTCATACTATAGGCTTTGTTGTTCTCACCTTCAAACATACACATAATTGAGAGCCATTACTGCAAGCAGGGTTTCCCCTATTCCTGCCGCAAAAAAAACAAAACAGAACACATGGACTTTGAAGTAACGTAATGTGCTAAATTTTATTACAAGTTTTTAGCCACTAGTTAACCAACTTGGCTATTGCTTTAGGCGTCATAAACGCAACCTCCTCCTTCCCTATCCTCTCTGCCTACACTACTGAAGCAAATGATCTGGAATCCATATACAGTCGCGGAAAAAATTATTAGATCATCAAAAGTTAAAAAACGCTAAGGATTTTTTTTCTAGTCTTCACTGAAAAAACCAAGTGACTACTGAGAAAAGTAACAATCCATACAATAAAGGCCAACCGCCTGCATTAGTCAATGGTCCAAGACAGATAGAGGAGTTAAAAAAGCAACAAGTCAAACATATCACTTCACCTTCTACCTGCTCAATTACAGTCAAACTATAAGCAGTGAAGATGTGGCATAGCTCCGTTTTCTGCTTCTCACTTTCTTGATCTACAGCGTTCACCTGACTCCATTTTCTTAACCTTCATTTTCTCGTTTCGTTATTAGTTTGTGTTTGTTTCACAAGCATCATACAGTCACAGAAAAAATTATTAGACCATCAAAAGTCATCAGAAACAATGGTTATGCAACCCAGTCCTAACTCCTGGTGTGGATCATGTGACTAAAACAGACAGAACAGAAAACATGGAATGAATAAAAGCACTGTTTTTGTCAGTACAATGACACAGATACTGATGGAAGAACTGAAGTGATTTTGGTTATTATCAAGAAAACATGGAAAATGGATAGATATGAGCTCTGAAATTCAACTACTATGAGCTATTTTTGTTGGCATCATTACATTTGTCCAAACAAATGTACCTTTAGTTGAACCAGGCATTAAAATGAACAAGAAACTGAAGAAAACAAGGGTTGTCTAATAATTGTAAAATGGAAAAGAAACATTGTGGAACCAGGTGCATACTGTAGTGGCATTTTCAGACCGACAGAGAACCGTGCCGGTTCCTGCACCTAATCTCGAACTGGCCGACGTGTTCACACCGAAAGTCAGAGCGTTTGGGAACCAAAACTTTGGCCGAGAAACTGAGTTGTAATGTTCTGTGTTGCATTAAATAAACATAATGTGCCCGCACTTGAAAACCCTCAGCCTTCAGTCCATGCCAAAGTTTTTGCACATACGGGCAGACGGACGGACGACCAACTGATGACAATACCCTGCGGCGAGGGCTGACGGTAAAAACCATCTTTTGAGAGTTCTTTGTCATCTTTCTTGCCGCTCGTGCATTCAGTTGCAGACATGCGGTTTTTCTCCTACAACCTATCCCATCATGCATCAGTCCTACTATATCTACGGTAAGTGACGAGGGACAAAACAGTAGCAATGAACGCGGGCTGTTCGCGGTCAAGCACTTCAGTTCCCAGTGTAACCGATGCAGGAACCGGCTCCGACACCAGGCTGGCTGGTCTGAAAACAGTGAAAGAACTTCTAGCTGTCGACTTTTACTCTGAGGAAACTGGTTTTGATGGTACTTCGATGAGGTAACTAGCTCAAGATAATATGAATCTGCTGATGGGTAAGTTGCAATTTGTCAACTTCTTTCCACAAAACTCACCTGAAGTCACAATTTAAAGGGCTATTTTGCAAAATTGCCTCCGGATCCCCCTAGTGTTGCTAGGTTACCGACACAGCACCACTATTTCAGAAATTTCCACGGGAAACATCAACTGCAAGACAAAACTAGAGCATGCAAGTAAAACAAACACTTCCACACACCAACAAAAAAGCACTTCTCACATTACACCAACAAGCTAAAACAATAAGATCCCCCCAAAATCTCTCTTCTGCGTATATAATCAACTGCGCACCATATAATTATTACAACTTCATCCTTGTTTCCCACTTAACATCAGCAAACGACATTAGATGATTCTAGGTCTTTTTTGTTTATGTGTAAACATGTACTGTATATGCCAAACACACTGATATTTGATTACAAACGCCGACTTCTTCTTTGAGACGATCTGCTTTCTCGCTGTGCACATACAAACAATGTTTAGTTTTGCCACGGCTGAGCAGTGAAAAGTGGGTTATGCAATGGTTTGCCACCTCGGGCTCCCCTGAGACTCAATGCCTTGTAAAATAAATTGCACTGGTGCCATAACCAGGTCAAAGAGCATGCCCTGGACTGACCTGCAGCATAAACACTGCTTCAGAATGTATATAATGATGGACAATGTGATGCAGCTTCCTGACACTTTGGAAAAATAAAATGTAAAATGTCAGAATTACAGGAGCTGCCAGAGTCTGTGCAGTAGAGATTGAAGGAAGACCACCCACCTGATTCATTTCCTCCTACATGTCTGATAGTCGTTACCGCTGCCAACTGACTCTTACATCAGGGATGTCGAACTCATTTTCTTTCAGGGGCCACTTTCAATCCAACTTGATCTCAAGTGGACCAGACCAGTAAAATAACAGCATAATACCCTATAAATAATGATGACTCAAAAATGTTCTCTTTGTTTTAGTGCAAGAAAATAACATTAAATTTAAAAAAAAACTACCCAAACAAAAAAAAGTGTGAATAACCTGAAAAAAAAGTAATTTCTTAAGAACAATAAGTGCAATTCTAGCAATATTACGCCTCAATTTATCATTTACACATGTGCATTAGAGCTCGGCTCTACAAAGGCATAAAACATTTAGTAACAGGCAGAATTATTATTAAAACTGCACTTAATTTTCTTTAGACACCTCAGGTTGTTCATATTTGGTCATGTTATTCACATTTTTATGGTTAAAAGATAGTTTGTTGATGTAAATAGTTCCATAATTTAATTTTTTTTTGCATTAGAACAAAGAAAAACCTTAAGTTGTCAGTATTTATAGGAATAATGTAATATTTTTTCACGTTAAACCAAGAAGAAAATTTGGAGTTATTATTTATAGGTTATATACCTTTGACTGTTTAGATCTTCTGAATAATTTTTGCACTTTGCAAATTCATCCACGTTTGACACCCCTGCTTTATATCCTCAAATAACTAATAAGAGCAATGAAATCCAACTAAATACTTTTTTTCGACTCATACGTCAAGGTTTTGTTCGTTCCAACTCCTGCTGATTAGAGTAATGAGGCGGTGGCCTTCACTTCTCAGGATCTGCCACTATATACATATTTAGTTACCATGGTGTTGTCTGTTCTCTGTTCTCTGTAGGAGAGTGGAGGATGTCAGATTGGATATTACTGAATCATCTGTTTGAGTATGTCCTACTTTATTTACCTGTGAGCCTTGATAAATTAGGTGACTAGATGATGGATAAATCATCCAACCCTGTGTTATGTAACTATTTACAACCCAAGGCTCCCGTGAGACTCACTGAAACGTCAATAAACTACGCTGGTGTCATAACCTGGTCGAGGATCATGACCTGCAGCGTCTTCACTGCTTTACACATAAAGAACCTCTTTAAAGCAGGGGTGTCGAACATACGGGCCAAAACCGGCACACCAAAGGGTCCAATCTGGCCCGTGGGGTGAAGTTATAAAATGCAAAAAACACATTGAAGATATTAACTATCAATGGTGTCAAAATCATTTCAGTTTAGTTTCCACATGCAGCCCAATCCCAACTCAAGTGGGTCAAAATAGTAAAATACTATTATAATAGTGTACAGTTGCGGAAAACATTAGACCATCAAAAATCATTCAAAAACAATGGTTACACAATCAAGTACTAACTTCTGTGTGTATGATGTGACTAAAACAGACAGAAAAGAAAACATGGAATGAATAAAAGCACTGTTTTTGTCAGTACAATGACAGATATTG
>JAPQRP010000010.1:27675264-27698876 GCA_037367295.1 Apogon hyalosoma
TGTATGTATAATATATGGTAAATAGTTCTCTGTTTATTTTTCAGTTCCTTACAGAATGGTTGCACAAGGGTGATACAACCAATACAAAGGTGCTATAACTAGTTATTTATTGTTATCTATTTTCATGTGATGGCCAATGACGTACATTTATTCGGTTAAGAACTGGACACTGAAAGTAAGAAAGGGGCAGGACGACACAAGCTTTTGCTTCTTTCTGTCCCTTCTCAAACTGTGTATTATGAGTCGATACATATGTACATTTACGTTAAATTTATTGTATTTCCAATCCAATCCAATCCAACTTTATTTATAAAGCACTTTAAAATAACTACAGTGGACCAAAGTGCTGTACAGAAGACTGAAAGCACATTCTGTTACTTTTCTGTGATTAATGACCATTGATGGGTGTATATGTAATTGATTTCTTGCTTTTATTGTTCTGAGTTTTTTTTTTTTTACTTCAAAGTTTGAGACAAATAAACTAAACTAATAGTACCCTATGAATAAGGACAAATCCAGATTGTTTTCTTCGTTTTAGTGTACAAAAGTAAAATTACACTAAAATGTTTCGTTTACGAATGATCCATTCACCAAAAATGTGAAAAATCTGAACAAAATATAAACAACCTGACATGTCTTCAGTGAAATAAGTGCAATATTAACAATATTATGTCTGTTACTAAATGTTCTGTGTATTTGTAGATCCAGTGTAATCTGTAAGGCGTAATGCATGTAATATTGTATTTTTCTTAGGTGATGGTTGTTCACATTTTAAAGACACTTTGTAGATGTAAGCATTTTCATTGTATGTTGTAATGGTCCGGCCCAGCTGAGATCATACTGTGCTGTATGTGGCCCCCGAACTAAAATGATTTTGACACCCCTGCTTTATAGGGGTCATATTTTGCTAAACCCACTTTTATTAATCTTTGGTTCATTTATTTGTGTATTTAGATCCTAACAGTTCATAAAGTTTGAATTTGAACCCTCCAGGGGGTGTAGCGATTGCACCTCTATCTTTAGGCAGTTACCTAAAATGTTCAGTTGTTGGTTGAACGGGACAGAGCAGCGCTCAAAACAACCTGGGGGGTGTGGGGGAGTGAAGTGGCTCATTTGCATTTAAAGGGCCAGCGCTCAAAACCACCTTTCTGGAGTCACTACTCAGAAACAGGGTTGAAGATGGACCTGTGGAGTTGAATTAATGAAGAATTCAGACCCAAGCAGAGCATTTACAGTTATGTAGGCCACAGCGAAATGTTTGAAAATGAAGAATTCCATTTTGAAAGGCAACACATCACTCCTTTAAAGGTTTGACGCTATAGATTCTAAACTCCATTACTCAGGTATGTGTTGGTTGTCTGTTTATTTGTATCTGTTTAATATGTGCAGTCTTGCCCTGAGTCCGAGACAGGGAGGGGTGGGGTGGAGGCAGAGTCCCCCAGAGACCTCGAGCGTACCACCTCACACCTGCCTCGCTCATACTCGCAGCATCTGTTACCGTAGCAACACATGCTCCCTGCCTCAGGTTGGAGAATGAAAATGTGCCGCTGTCAGGCCCCTGTGGCAGTTCTGTGGATACATACACACGACAACACAACCCTCATATTGGTGTTTCTCTAAGTCCTTTCTGTTTCTTGCAGTCTCATAAAAATCAACCATGTAAGCCTATAATTATTTTTCACATTTACATTTTAAGCCGTGTGGTCCCGAGTGATTTACAAACAGGATAAGCTTGCAATGCGAGCAGTCAATAATGAGTAGTACGCTGTGTGTATAAATAAAGAGTGGGAAACTATGAAAATAGCGTTTTATTTCTGTATTCCCGTCAGAGTACGAACAAACAAACAATGCCTGTAGAGGAAACTGAATGGAAAGAGCGCAGCCCCCTCCTTTCCTCTATCACTCCTGTTCTCACATTATTTCTCTTTCTACAAATCTGACTTCTTCCTCCTGGTCTCCTACTCAGTCCACATTCATCTAAAACCTCCTGAACATCCTCTCCTCTTCCTCTTCTCTGAATTACAGCGGCGCCATGATGCTTTAATTAGCGACTGTGGGATTTGTCTCTTGGCATCTTTTCCTCTGCTGCTCTGTATTCAGACGTTTTGCTCTGATAAACCGGCGAACAGCCTGAAAATGACAGCAGCCACAGGACCAATAACAAGAGACTGCGATGAAGGAGATGGACCAGATCAGTGCTGAAGGAAAAAAAAAAAACAAAAAAATGTAAAAATCGCCCTGTCCTCATCACAGTTCAGCTGCCCAATACTGAAATCAATTAGGGATAACTCAACCATGCAGCTTCTTAGTACAGGCCAAAAGCAGTCAAAGCCATGGTGGTTTTCATCGTATTTAAACAGTAACAGATAAATGATTTGCTCAAATTGTCAAATGATTACCATTACCGTCAGCGTTCAGACAGAAAAACATGGCGAGGATAAAGCAAGGGGGTTGTGAAACAGAAAATACAATCAAGTTAGGGCAATAAATACTGTGATAATCATTAGCAAAACAGTAGGAAAACCACCAACACCTCAAAAAGTATTGAATTTATGAGTGTTAATAGGCCAATAATGCCTCTTTCTGCACTGAAATCCTACAACACGGCAACGGCTTAGCCATATTTTTTTTTCCATTCTTTGTTTATTTGGAAAAGCCGATCGCAGAAAAACTTCCCTTTCGGGTACAGGTCAGTGTCTAGTTTAGATTTTGGTTATCAAGAAAACATGGAAAATGGATAGATATCAGCTCTGAAATTAAACTACTGTGAGCTATTTTTGTTGTTATCATTATATTTGTCCAAACAAATGTACCTTTAGTTGGACCAGGCATTAGAATGAACAAGAAACTGAAGAAAACGAGGATGGTCTAATCATTTTTTTCAGCGACTGTACTGCCTGTACTCGTCAGTTTCCATCTGGGATTCAAACATCCTCTACATCTAATCGTTCGCTTAACCTTCTAGTGTTCTAGAATAACTTGCACTTTGCTTTCTGTGAGTCTAAAGCATATATATTCCCAAACCTAGACTGACGGACAGACATGATAAATGGCCACAAACATCATTATCTACATTGCACAGGCTAAACTAAAGTGCATACACAATCATGTGCAAAAGTCCTGGCTGAACATTAAATTTGTTGGTTCATAAAGTTCTAATGACCACACATACACATTTGTCAGTCTCTGTTTTAAGATCCAATCTGCATTTATGTGAAGTACAAACAGCAGGGAAAAAAAAAAAAAAACAGCTTCTATAAACCACAGTGGTCGTATTTAGTGTGACCTCCCTTTGCACTTAATGTGTCTTTAACCCTTTTGTTTAGACAATATGAGATTTGTGGCATTCATTTTCTGATGTTTTATGTCGGGTTTCATTCAACACAGATGTCAGATGTTTATAATAGTTTGTGCTGCTTTTTGCCATGGGGTCAAAGGTCACACTAAATAGTGACTTTAACCTTTACAACACATTTAATTCAGTTTTTGTGCACTTGTTAAAGGAGTGATAATTTGCTTTTTTAAATGGAATTATGCATTTTAAAACATTTCCCTGTGGTCTACACAAACTGTAAATGTTATCCTTGGGTCTGAATTCTTCATTAATTCAACTCCACAGGTCCATCTTTAAACCTATTTCTGAGTAGTGACACCAGAAAGGTCCTTTTGAGCGCTGGCCCTTTAAAATGCAAATGAGCCACTTCAGGTCCCGCCCCCTCCGAGTTGCTGACTGTGCTGCTTTGTCGCGTTCAACCAACAACTGAACATTTTAGGTAACGGGCTCAAAGTTTGGACATATTTTCAGTATGGACTACGACTGCTGCTGCTGACAATTATGTCGTACTCGGAGAAATGTTGGTCGGAAATCTTGACCTTATATGTGCAAATGTCGTGACGCAACTAGTTATAAACATACCAAATTAAGGAGGAATTAAAACAGGTTGTAGAAATCCACAAAATTTTTGCCAAAATGAATATAAAGTTATCTTTGCAGCACCTGGAGGGTTCAACTTCAAACCTGTGGAACTATTAGGGTCCAAATACACAAATAAATGAACCAAAGACTTAATAAAAGTGGGTTTAGCAGAATATGGCCCATTTAAGGCTGTGCACATATTTGCTGTATTTTCTTGTATCTGAAGAAAAGAGGATGGGAAATAAATATGTATGCTCATTTCAACCCTGCAAAAACAATTACACTAAAGGTGGCCCGAGACATTTGCACAATACTGTATATAAAATTAAAAACGCCTACAGAAAGTCAACTGTAAATACAAGACACTTTATGAACCATTTTCCCTGATTTTAATTACAGTCGTTCTAATAACCCAGAGGAACCAGAATCCCCTTGTAATTTCATCAAGCCATTAAGACATCTTGATCATCGGTATTAAATGTCATGACAATCTATGCAACAGTTGTCGTACCAATTCATTAAGGAATCAAATTAACTCCTTAGGTTGGCACAGTTGCCACAATGAGCAGATTTTCATCTTCGGAATAAGAAGTCGGCTTCTAAGTAAATCTACAAACATTTAAGCCATCACGTCGACTGGGCAATTAGCAGACGGAGCGGGCGACCGGCTCGGCCTACCCAGTGGCCTGTTGACACAACGTGATGGGCCTCATTCCACACAGCAGCAGCACCTCTCATTTGTCATGGATCACTGAAAGGAATAATTACACATAATCACTTCTGTTTCTCTGCCTGCTCACTGTCCTTTCTGCACACTGGAACCATGCGGTGATAATAGTTAAGCCAGCAGCTCTGCATCTGCTGAAAACTAAAGTCAACATCACTTCCTTCTTTCATCTCCATTAAAAGTATTTTCCCCAAAAGGCGACAGGTATTCAGTATTATTTACCTCTTGATTATTAAAGAACTGTCGCTGTGATAAAATACTCTCAAAAAGCTTCATCATTTCCATGTCAGCTGGCAGAGGGAGACCTATTCAGATGTCTGATAAACTGCTTGGCTAGCTCATAACTGTTGGCCAGATGCTGTACAGTGCTGGCTGCTTTATCTAGGATGTGAACTCGTGGATAAGTCAGCCAGAGAGTGTCTGTCCCATTCAGCAGCCCGGTGGGTGTATTAATAGCAGATGTGTCAGATTCAAAGCTGACTAGACATCTGCCAGTGCAATGGGGACCGCTGTTATGGAAGTGGACAGGAGTGGAGAAAGATGGCAGAGCAGAACAGGAGAGGACGAGCCAGAGTGAGATGGCAGAGTCCAACCGTAACTTCTCAAAACCGAGGTCGAAACAGACGCAAGTGCAGAAGTTGGCGACATGCTCTGTTTGACAAAATGAATCACGCAAGTCTCCTGCATCCGGCAGATAAAGCACTGACCATCGTGTAAACTGCGGTGGATGACACAGCATTCGCTTTTTTTTTTATTTTTTTTACCTGGCGCCTGCAGTGCAGAAGCCGGTCCTGCCTGACCACACGACAAGCTGCTGCCTCAGCTGCCTGATTTAGAATTAACATGGACTGATGACCAGCAGTCACAACAAAAGTGTGCACAATCTCACCACTGGAACATCAACTAACAAGGATTAAAGTCTGGGAGATAAAGGACTGAACACTGTTAGTGCCTCAAAAACAACTGCATATATTTACCCACATGCCAATGTTTTGATCCAAAGGGATTTGGTTCAAGCAAAATCAGAGCACAAAATGTTGCCATAAAAGAGAATGTATTAAATTATTCATGTGGTGACCAACAAAGGCAGCTGCATCATCTTTAAAAAACTGGGCCAGTGGTACCCGAAGAATCTTATTCTACAGACCAAACTAAATATGAACCAAGTAAGAACCAAATTTGCATTAAAAATTAACCAAATATGGCAACTGACAACATCCCCCATTAGCGTTTTACTGAAGTGAGGCTGAATGGTCCCTGAGCATGTTACTGATGTCACAGAAGGTCAATATTGATTATCAGTAGGGCTGTCAAAATTAACGTGTTAACGTGGATTAATCCATCATCGTGATTAATCTGACTAAAAATTTTAATGCAACTAACCCATCTGCAGTGCCGAATGACTCTGAACGACTCTGCCAAAACATTCTGGGCAGTTTGTCCAAGTAGAGTTAGCGTCACACATACGCAAATGGGCAGCTGATCCGGTAGTGACAGGCCTCAGAACCAACCAATAAAGATGGAAGACGCTAAACAGCACGTTGGCCTCTGGATGGAAATATGAGGACAAAAAAAAAAAAAAAACAAGACGAAACAGTCGACTGACAAAGTATTATGCACACTCTGCAGGAAGGAGGTTTTTTTCACCAAAGCACTCTCAGCTTAAAATACCACGTTAACACGAAGCATATGTTAGTCGGGATTTCTGCTAGCATTTCAGCTAACATATCGCCCAGCTTGCGACAAACATGTTAAGTGCATATATATTCACTTCTTTCTTGAGTCCATTTGCTGATGCAAAATGAATATTTAATCATGATTAATCAAAATGAATCCACAGCAACCCTGCGATTAATCTGATTAAAGCCTTTAATCATTTGACAGCACTAATTATTAGTATAGGAACTCTGGTAACTGATCTTTGTTAACAACAGAAGTCTGCCGTAAAAACAGTAAAATCCTGGTGTAAAAATTACTGAAGATGTAGATGAAATGCCTTCAAACAGTCAAATTGAAAACAGTCTGCATTATTTTCTCTTTTTCATTCAAATTAGAGGAATTGCAAAAATTTCTCACTGAAGTGTTGATATTGTAGCCAATCAGATCAAATCAAACCAATTGTTCAAACCAAAGTGCAATGACTACAAAGAAGCATCTTCATCAATGCCTCAAATAATAGACACATTAGAGAAAATATTGCACAATGACAAATAATCAGCAGACATCTAACAGGACACCACTATTCTGGATGGAATATCAAAGCACATTTACATTTTTACACCATTTATCACTATATTATGTCATGACTTTTAATCCAAATGTTCTACAGGACATCAGAACAAAAAAATATAATCACAACTTAAAGGACACATGCTTCTCAGACTCCACACGTCAAATAACATACTATTATACTGTATAATCTAACACGACAATGCACACCTAGAGTATTGGAAACTTAGATGACCGGAACAGAAGCTGATGACTGTATTCTCCAGACTAACACACAGTGCACACAGTATATGAATGAAATGCCAGTGAAAAAACCTGTCTGTAACTTCCATCTTCTCATCCCATAATCCTCTCTGTATGTGCCAATAACAGATAGTGGGTATAAGACACTGAAGAGGTCTAAAGGTAGTGAAAGACAGTCTGCGTTAAGCCTGTAAAATGACTATAACATACTGTACCTATAATCAACAGTGACACCACTCAGACACTAAACATCCCACTAGAATAAGAGTCTCATGTCATCAGCCGGTTTGATCTTGATTCACTATTGTTCGATGCAGGGCTGGAATATTTATTCGCCACCATCACTTTGATGTCACTTTTTTTTTTTTTTTACATCACTGTGTCACTGTTGAAAGATCTGGGAGAAAAGGGAATGTTTGTTTCAATACAACAGACGTCCCCGCTAAAGCAAACATGGTAGAATCACTGACAAAGTAAAGATGAAGACTGGAACAGAGGATGAAGGATGAGGCTGCAGAATGCAGTGAATCAAGGAACTGAATTACAAATCATGCAGCCGTACTCTAAGCCTATCATAGGACAGCCTAAGATGATGAGAAATCAATAATATTTGCACTTTTTCAAGTGGAAATGCCAAAATTTTGCAGCCTGTAAAGGATAAGATATGAGAATTTGATGCTTTGTGTTTCATCTGGGAGTAAATGAGGTCACTGTAGATGGATCGTGTAACCCTCGAAGACCTAAACACCATCTGGCAACTAAAAACATCTACTGATCCACTAATCCAATCAATCCACGTAAATAATTCAGGTAAAATGCAGTTTGTCATCGTTTCACAGTAAACAGATATGACCCATCTGGACGTTCAGAGGCTCCATAGTTACCATGGAAACACTGTCATCTTCTACAACATTGATTCACTAGTAAAACCCATGGAGCTGGATCAGTAGTCGCTTTTCCATTGGACATATGTGCAAACTTTACCGATATTTACTAAATGTTGAAAAAACAGAAGTATGTAATGTCGGTTTTTCCATTAAATCACAAATGCGATGATTTCTTTATTTATTATCGCGAGATGACAAGTCATTCCATTAAGTCATTCCATAAACATGGCGATAAATGTAAATATCATATTGATTTACAGATATATTCATTATTATTATTATATTACCCCTCTATCTCGTACTAAATTCTAAAATGATTAGGTTTCCTGGTGTGCCCACACATACCGCATCATGTTTCTTTTAAAACTCTTCTTCTTTGCTTGTTGCAACGTCCGTCAACATCTGTTTTTTTATAATTCATATGACTCTAGTTGCAGAAAAAGGTCTTTCCATTGTAGTTTTGCATGATATACCAATTGTGCTACTCCCGAAAAACCACCTCTTGCCAGCTCAAAAACTTTCAACCAAAACACAAGAGTTCGGGTGAAATTGTTGTTTTTCCATTAGGTACATTTTTACGCACAAGTTATATTCGTGCAATTTGCGGGTCAATGGAAAAGCGACTAGTGAGAGTGGATGGAGACGCTTGTTTTTACATCCAGTTAATGATATATTTAGCTGAAAAAGTCACATTCTCTTAGTTTTCCCTGTTCTGATTCAATAACCTTTCAATCGACTCTGAGCTTTTATGAACATCTAAATGATCAGTAAATTAAATATAGAAAAATACCGGATTTTCACTGTAAACGTAGGCTGTAATTTTATAATAAATGGTGACAAATCACTTAGTAAAGGTTCGATTTAAAGAAAAATTCTGTTGTTAGACACCAAAAAAAATTGTTCTAAGTCTCTAGGTGAATTAATATATGCTCATAACTGGTATTTGTTTGGCTACTATATGACATTTAACAGGAAACAACACATTTCCATAACAATAATAATAATAATATGGATACTACCACTAACTGTCAGTATGAGCTCTTCACTACTGTTTTGGATGAAGCCATGAAAATTGGATGTGAGCAATCTGAGACTCCTATCATATCTATCATTCAAAACTCCTCCTGCACCACTTGAAGGGGCTGCCACACTCATGCACTAATGATTCCGGAGTGCATTTTGGCATGCCAAGGCCGACTGAGAGCAGGTTTGAAGGAGTCAAAGTGAGCTGTCAGGGCTTCGGCGGTGAGGAGTGCAGGAGCTACACAAGTGTGACTGCAGGCAACAAGTTCACATCTCCAATGCTGTCTGTAGGCTCTGGAATTAAAGAGGGCAAAACAATAGAAACACAGCTGAGTCGAGCACGGTCCTGTCAATCCAAACCAATCCAAACTATTTTCAGCTCAACTCCAAAAGCTAATTAGCAGCATCCCCACTGTGCTGGGAAGTACACAGATTCAGACAGAGAGCTCATTTCAATGTCAGGAATTAGGAAAAAAGCATCAAATAATCAAAAACAGGACGATATTAAATAACAGATCTTTGTTGTGTCTATCAAACATTCACTACCGCATGGGAAAAAGACCACTCATTTGTTGTTGTGTTTTCTCTCTTTGCACCATACATGTGTGTACTATGCTATAGATGTTTGTCTGTTTTACATGTATAAGCAGGTATGAATATAATGAACTTTAATGCAGGGCTGCAACTAGGGATCATCCTCACTGTTGATTCATTTTCTGATTGGTTTCTCAATTTACTGAGTAGTTTTTGGTCCCTGAATGACAGAAAATAGTGGAAACTATTCCTCTGTTTGTCAAATCCAGGTCTAAAATGTCTTGTTTTGTCATTGACCCAAAAAACATTCAGAACATCAAAATTGATTTTCCTTTTAATTGACTTTTTTTGTTGTTATAGTGGCCAGTATCATTGCATGTCACGTGAAACACCAGGTTTCCATTCCCAGATGTGTTGATAAATACGTTAATTCACTGGGCATTGTGCATCTTATCATTTTCTTTCAAGTAGTTGGCAGTTATATATTAACTTACAAGTAGTTGAAATCATTTCCAATCTGTTGACACTTAAATCAGTTAAACATATTGATATAACTGAAGTATTAAATATTAAAAAAATATTAATGTTTGATATGTTTTGTTTTTTTTTTACATTTTAATACATTTTCCTAGTGTTGTAACATACTTTGTGACAGCTGGTTATTAAAAACTTTAAACTGACTTGACTTGAAAAAGGTGAAAAAAAAACAAAACCCTGAAATATCTTCATCTGACAGAAAAACACAGCTGTAAAAAGACACTTTTCCCTCTCAGCTGTCATTTAGAAGTACTTCACTGTTACCGCTGTGAACACTCATCTTGAAATTACGTCTAGCGGTGGAACCTTTGACTCTAACTCTGTCCTCGTGTCTTCAGGCTGAGTGCAATTCACAACCTTTGCCACCTGTCCCCTTCTTATCCATTCATGTCCATCTCTCCGGAGAGCCCTGCTAGCTTCGACTAATCCCCTCCATAGCTGAGTGACAGCTGACCATTTGCTCCGTCAGCGCTGCAGTGCAGACCTCTTTCTTTGCTCAGCTTTTTAAAAATCACTCTTTCGCACAAAGTCAGTCATATAATCGGGTCATCTGCTCGCTTTTACCGCGTTCTAATGCTGTGAAAGTAATACGATGACAAGCGAAGTGGACTGAGCATCCTTTAGCAAAGTGTTTCTGTTCGTCCTGTAATTTCCTTTTTTACTTTTCTTCTGTGGATCTAAAATAAGCTACTTAAAAAATGTACTTATTTCTTATTACTGACATCTACCAAAATAGCACGTCAGATCCACATGTTATATAGTAGGCGGAAAAACAATTCCTCACAGTAGCCTGCTGCTAAAGCTCATGGGAATTCCATGTCGCACTTGATATGAAGACAAGACCTGCCAAATGCTGCAGTCATTAGTAGCCCAGGGATGAATGGAAATAGAACAGGCTGTACACGTAGTAAGCAGCAGATCCTCAGCAATCCCATTCTCATTCACATGCTGCACTCCTCCACAGCCTCGTCGTTCCCCTGAGGTTTACTTCCACTCCTGAGTGTCATCTCGCAGAGTTTAAGTGGGACGTACACTCACACAAACACAGACACATGCTTACATTTCCTCTGACAGTTTAACAGGATCCATAAGCCCACGTCTTCACAGCCAGTCAATCTACACTTACATAAAGACAGGAACCACGTTTTAATAAAAATATCAACACAAACCACTTCTCGGATATTTTACGCTCCTTTCAAACATGCTTTGGCTTGTAGATGTTCTCGTGACGCCAGGAATGGGACGAGTGCTACATGTCAACATTACAAAAAAAAAAAAAAACTCTCTTGACTGGGGAAGAGAAACACCATTATGTCGTTTGACCTAAAATTATGATATATCAGTTAACTATGGAAAGTGACATCTCCATTCATGAAATGTTTCACTGTCTGAGCAGTTTAATCCAAACTCCATTACTCAGTGCACTAAGCCTGATGCAATGTTGTGGTAAGACAAGAACAGATTAGATAAACCCCAAAATAAAAATGGGATAAGGCAATCACAATTCAGAAAAAGCTATGTTCAGGTATTTGGTTTGAGGAAGCCAGATTTACAACTTCAAGACATTTTTCAAGGCATCTTTGGTCAAACTTTAGACCTTCTATCAACATAAATAACAGTCCAACAGGTGTCATAGTTATTGTGCTGAATCAGACTGAGCTAAGTTTCAGTCCAGCTAACATTACATTTCCATTTGTTCATGACTATTGTTTCTGCTGTTAAATCTCATACCTGAACCTCTCCACCCATGAAGGACTGTTGGAGCCTCCACTCATTCTCATCTCCATTAGGATGCAATGATCAACAATAATTACTAATGCTGCAACAACAAATCAATTAAATCTATCCAAATCGATTTTTAAAAGAGTTGGCACCGAATTCAGCAGTCGATTCGTTGGGTCTTGAGCATGTTAGTATTGAGGCATGTGTACGTTGTGTAGTGTAACAGAGGAAAACACAGAGCAGCATGGCTGTGGCTTCGGACGTTGAGCAGCCCCGTTTGGCTGAAATGTAGTGCACCGTTTACGTAACAAAACTTGAATATGGAAAAAAAAAAGGGCCAAAATCCCACGGCGCAGTAAGTTTTGGGTAAACGAGGCTGCCGTTGCCACCGCGAACATAATGTAAACCTAGCATAAAATAGCCTACGTGTCATGATTACTTTAGCCCACTAGCTAATTATTAGACACTATTGTCATAATTATAACGTTTTCATCCATCTCCATTTATCAGGCCACCAGACTAACGTTACCTATCGTTGACTGGAACTAATACATACAATGCTAGTTTGACAGCCCATAACCAGAGCTGGTTGAAGACTAGAGCCTGCTAGTCTTTAGCCATAACAAGTCTCAGTAGCGGGCTAGTGCTCGCTAATTATACCTGAAGCCTATATTGCTTTGGGTTAAATACCGATCTTTGAGAATTGAGTCTTTTGTGTTTGTCCGATGAATCGATTAGTTATAAAAATAATCTACAAATTAATCGATTATTAAAATCATCATTAGTTGCAGCCCTACTAATTGCACATTTGACAAATTCTGTACAAAGATATCTAAAGAAAATATAAAAATATTATTTATTGTGCCTGTGGGGTTTTTAACACCTTTGAGTGTCAGATTTAAGGATTAATTATCACTTTTGAGGATAATTAAAGCCTTGATTGAGGATGGTCATATTTAATAAGACTTTTTAAGGATCTGTGGACATCATGTGTATTGGAATCATCTTAAACAAAAAAGGGGGCCAACTGAATTAATAGGCAGACTGGAGCACAATATACGAGTCAATTCACTGCATGAAAGTTAATAAACATATACAAATGAACATAAAACTGTTAAAAGCTTCCCAATTGAAGCCTTTGCATTGCAATGTTTAATACGGTTACTCATCCAATTGCCTACGTTTCTAACCTTTTGTCCTGCAGCTGCTCAAAATATAGTTGTGATAGTACAGGGTTATTCAAAAAGAATGAAGCGATTTCATGACGCATTGCTTCAGTTCTCAAGCATCGTCATGGAATGAGTCAGTGACCATTTGAAAGAGGAGTTTTCTAAGTTTTGAACGGCTGCCACAGGGGCGCTTAACATCGAATAACAACAGCGATCAACATCTGCTGATACACGTCTGAGAGGAATTCTCTTATTGCATTGATGTTGTCCATGCTGCAGGTGGTGGCCATGTTGAACACTTGTAAGACAGGAAACAAAAGTTGACTGAGTAGAATACTTGTGACTTGGCTGGAGTTTTCTATCGCTTTTCTTATTAAAATATTGCGTAATGAAATTGCTTCATTCTTTTTGAATAACCCAGCTGCCATACTTCAACATACCTGCTGAATCTGTTTGTACACATACAATTCTACCCATCTTTCAATAATGTCAGTCTGATATGCATTAGTTATGTAAGAAATATTTGCATACACCTATCGGACACATCTGAAAAACATTAGCTTCACAACAGTGTGTCCTTGTCCTCCACTGCAACAAAACATAGACTATACTTAGATCAAATTAGCTCAAAGAAAAAAAAAAAAGTGTATGAGTGATCCTCTTACAATCCTATAATACTATAATATGGTTTGGAATAACATAAGTGCTCATTCACGGCCACCCACAGAAGGACCTGATGTGCCATGTCAATGTTACCCATCATCAACAACAAAATACTCTTTGTTTCAGATTGTATGACTTTCAGATCCCAGCTGTGGTGCAATAAGCTGTTAAGTGTATTCTACTGATCTAATACAGTACTTACAATAGCATAGGAAGCTGGTTTTTAGGGAGGAGTATATCAAATAAAATAGATTAATTTGCAGCTTGGTTTGTGAACAAAAACGTCAAACAGCAGCAGTTGACTGGAGTTACTTTGAGAGTAAAATGGTCGAATATACTGGGAAAAAATAGCCGATTCAATGATGCGGCTATAATACCCAGCCATGTGCGTCCCATGAAAGAGTTAAAAATCCACAAAAATCAATACCAACTGGAGATAAGACAGATTTACTGGGTGAAAAACACCCAAGTACCTGAGGGTATTTCTGAGTTGCCCCTAGACACAGTGTTTGGGGTGGGATACTGTACATCGAATATGGAGGCTGTGCTTTGGTCCAGTGGTGGGAACCAGATGAATGAGTTCTAATCAAAGCCGGCCAGTCTGTGTCAACACAGAGCTGTGTAGTCGCAGCATCCTGCCTCCCTCTCATCCCCTCCTAGTCCAGTCCAAACAATAGCACGGATTAACTGTTCTTCCCATCTACTGGCAGCAAGCAACAGTAACCAGGGCTGCAATTAAGAGCCCCTCTGGCTGCTCTCTGGAGACAGTACCCTCGCGAAGCAGACGACTCGGCCTGATAAACAGCCCTGCAGGCCACTGAGCACCACTCGCAGCCAGTAAATAGGTTGATATGGGTCATCGATGGCTCCTGGTAGACAGACAGGCTTTAGAAAGTCCAGGGCTTTGCAAAGATTAAACACCGTGTAACAGGCCGAACCTCTGAAGACAAGCTCTAGGTTAGTTCCCCTATGAGATGTAAGTTAAAGCCCATTTAATGCTGTAATAAATGTGTGTTCGCCGAGTTAAAATCTGTTATTAACAACCCAGTCAAATCTGAATGGTCACAGTTATGAAAAGGCAATGAAATTATAGAAAATAAACAATTCATGAGGCCGTCTTGGAAAATGTTCTCTGTCTGACACAAAAGATGCTGATGTTTCTCTTAGTTTTACTAGTGAGTCCGATCTAGCGATAAAACATGAGACACATTTCATGTTCACCAGTCTGTGTCATGTAAGCAGAGGAACTTATATGCATGTATTTTACATATTTCAGTAGATATTTATAAGCACTTTAACATTATGGATAACAAAATTTGGGGAGATAAAAATTTTAGGTGAAAAATGTTACATTACTGCTCAGTAACATGGGGACTTGAAACGGACATACATTTTTTTAAGCTTTATGCAAACATTCAAAACATGCAGTTCTCAACAGAAATTGATCTCAAGTTGGACAAAATATTTTAGATATTACGTTCAACTATGCTGAAAATAAATTTTGGAGTAAAATATTGAAAAATCTCTGTTTTATTGACATGAGAATGTGGTAACATGTGGACAGGCTGCCATGGTAACACGAGGACGACGCTTTACCATTGTATGCATCACCCAAAACGCGTCAAAAGATCATTACTTCCAGAAAGTTTCATTCAAATATCTGAATTATGAGTAACTTGAAATTTTAAAATTGGGATTTTTGTGGTAACACGTGGACAGGGCCTTTTAAGCAATTCACAAATGTTCGAAACTCAAAAATATCAATAATATTCAAAAAATAATGAAAATCTAATACTTGAAATTAATCATCTATATAATCAAAAGGTTGAATACGGTTTCAAATTTTTTAGACATGAATTTAACGTCAGATTTGAGCTATGGCTATGGTGTAAAAAGGAAAACGATAAAATTGGTTGTAACTTTTTTCTACAAGTGGTATTTTAAAAGGACAGGGATCTTTAGCTTAAAAAAGAGCCCACTTGATAATGGATGTGTGCAAATTTACTTTTTCATGTTGATGTGATGTTCACTTTCCCTTTATCCATGGTTTTAGTTCGACTAAAACAGAGTTCACCAACCACCAATAAACAACAAAAGGAGAATGTGTTACCACCAAGTGCCAACGCTGTGTGCTTAGATTCTACTGTATGAACAAAAGAAACGTGAAAACCAAGTAATGACTGAATAGCCAGCAGTTATTTCAGCAATTATTTTCTAATAAGTACAATCTGTTTAGAGACAAATTTCCTATTAAAAAAATCCCAATACAGAACCTGTCTGTATTTCTACAACAGCAAAACATCACACAGGTGAATCTCCTTTTTGAAATTACATTCTTAACACACATCCCGTGTGTTTTTCGGTGCCATAGCAGTAAACCCTGCAGCGTAACAAGGTCTTTGTTCCCCAGAGATGATCACTTAGAACACTAACAGTAAACCGTACAAACAGAGTACAAACACGAAGCACGTTCACATCATTACGCTCATTTTAAGAAACACACGAACAAAGCTAATGGCTCTGACCACATCATCACAGGCCCTATAACAGCTACTAAAGCACTTAAATAAACTGCACTGCAAAGTAGAATACAGGCAAAAATACACAGGCAGAGAGCGGCCATCGTTGGCTCCAAGTGCTCTCAACATTACAGCTGCAGAGGGCTGTGGCTACTCAAGTGTCCTGTATAACACAGCCCAAAGTAGTACCTCTACAATTACTACCAGTGGTTCTATGTATATCACACAGTAGCCACCTGGCATACATAAAGGACATACACACACGTAACAGCCCTGCTCAGTACAATGAAGTACAGTGAGCTGCATGTGGACAGCCACCATCGCGAATGCTGCATTTAGGATGCAGATCGTGGCACGCAACAATTTTATGGAATGGCAAAGTCATAATACAGACCTATAACCTACAGCCCATCAGATACACTTTGGACTACATAACCTTGACGCCGTACACCCTGACTTCAATCACCATCTCTGCAGCATCGATATCACCTCTGGAATGCAATTTACCACAAGGATGCAGGTCTTCAGTGAGGACAGACTACTGACAGATGCTCAGATGTTGTGTAGAGGATGCACCAGATAAACAAGAGTTAACTTAAGGAAAATAATTTAGCTCTCGCTTCATCTATATAGTTGAATATCACTTCACTTTCACGTATAATATCAACGTGTGAGATGCAAGGATGCAACATTACACAGGCAGGCTGTAACAGTAATGTTCTGATGTTTTTGTGGCTGTCAGTAAACAGTATAGTTTGCATGTGCCATGTCAGATATTGATATTTTTTTCCTGCTTGTGGCAAAGTCACATCCAGCCCAGGGCATTTGCTGCATGACATCCACTCTCTCTAACCTGTTTCCTTTCACTGTCTACTACATCTACCAATTACAAAAGCACAAAGCATAAAATATAAGGAATGAGGACCTAAGTACCCAATACAAATGTTAACTGTGATGCATTTGTATGTATGAAACTGTACACATACTGTTCCAAGAAGGGCTTAGCACTTTCACTCACTTCACTGCAGTGTTGCAGCAGCTTCATGTGATGCAGTTTCTTTTACATGAACAAATGCTGAGCAGCACAAGGCAGTACTGCAGTGTAATACTTCTTCCGTCAAAGCCCAGAGTCAACCATGCCCTGTCGAAGTTCTCTGTTATCAAAAGGATGGGTATGTAAAACTCAGTGACAAACAAACCACAGTTTCCTCTTTGCCTCGGCCGCGCCTCTTAAGTGTGTGAGAACCAAGACCGAAAAAGGGGAAGCAATTAATATTTAGTTGACTGCCTCTGAGAGCATTTCTGCACACATAAAGAGTCATGAGACTGATTTCAGGCTCCTTCAGGATTAGCACCACATGAACACCCGCACTGACTGAAAAACAAGCTTAGTGAGGTACATCTCATTATCCAATTCAAGAGCTGGATTTAGGCCTGAAAGTTTTTCATCATAGACACTACCTGATGAGACAGATACATCAGCCATGCAAGGACACATGTCTGTCTGCACTTTGTCAGCCTTCACAGAAAATCAATGGGACAGTTAATTTAGTGCAATGGGACACCCATGGGACAGCACCAGCGTGGGTAGGCCTGACCTCAGCACACATGGCCTACAGCTGCCTGTCAGAGGATCAACGTTCAGAGCTGTGTTCTCTAATGCTCACAGTACTGCAACCAGTCTGATGGCTCAACAAACACTAGTTTACGTGTTCAGACACTGGAAGCAAACTAACAGCCAAGGTGTGACAAAAATGTATGATACAGGTAAGAACCGCATTCCAAACATCGTGACACCTGAGTGTAGACATTAAGGCTGAAAATCAGTTTGAGACGTGTTTACTAAAGAACTCATATTCACAACTGCTTTACATTTTACTACTTCAATACTAATGTTATTTGTTTCCTGCAAGATTTTAGTGGCACTTGTCAAGCCATCTTTCTAAATAAGCAACTGTACTTGTCTTGTCTGCTAAAATTAAAAAGGTTAAAACAAAATCAAAGTAAATATTCTGAGGCCAGACTGGACTTGTTGCCACAGGCAACAGCCTTGTTCTTTCCAACTCAAAACAATTAATATATTATACGAGCTAAAATAACTACTATGCCTCTGTAAAAAGCAAGACATATCCATAAATGGGCTGAATCAAAGACCAGTTTCCATCTGCTGGTGCTGTGGCTCTCTTTTTCTCTTCTATGTTCTAATTAACAATGTGAGTCACAACATTACTTTAAAGCGATTCATCAGTCTGCATGTTTGCATACCTACGGCTGGAGCATCGTACTCATCACCCAGTAGTATTTCTGGTGCAGAGTATGCCAGAGATCCACAACTGGTCGTCAGCTTTTTCCCTGGCTGAAACTTGTTACTAAATCCAAAGTCAGTGAGCTTGACCAGCCCTTGTTTTTCAAAGAACACCACATTCTCAGGCTTAAGGTCTCTGTGCACCACATGCAACCGGTGGCAGTAGGATATAGCATGGACAATCTGGGCAAAATATTTCTTAGCCAGCTCTTCATTCAGCCCCTCCTCATGTTTCATGATGTAGTCAAACATATCCCCTCCATCACCGAGCTCCAAGATGAGGTAAAGCTTCGTCTGAGTGTCTATCACTTCATAAAGGCGCACAATGTTGGGGTGCTGGACCAGCTTCATGCAGCGGACCTCCTGGAAAAGGTGACCTGTGGCCACCGTGTCCAGTTTGGTCTTGTCAATGACCTTCACTGCTACTTTCTCCCCAGTGAAGACATGGCGTGCCAGTTTGACCACAGCGAAGTGGCCGCGACCCAGGGTCTTGTCAAGGTCGTAGAGGCCAGCGATCTTGCCATCGTACCCCCGCTTGAAGCCTGCCATAGCTGGGGAGGGGGACGGGGAGAGGGGTGCCCCTGCTGAGGGCAGGGGCGGCTTAGCTGATTCGCGTGGGTCCAGTTTACTTAAGTTCATCGAAGGCTGACAGAGAAACCCATGGCCACAGCTGCCTAAAAGACAGAAACACAAACATCGGATCAGAATTGGACACATTTATGATATTCATCTCTAAATACTAAGATGTCCTTCCACTCCAGACGAAATCATTAAAATTCCAAAAAGGTACAGATGTTACCAGGAAATTATTTTTCAAAGATCAGTCAAGTAATAAAAATGTTATTAATTCATTGTATTTGGACCACTGCTGAGTCCTATGGTCTGCTGTTAATAAGACAGACCTAAACAGTGTATACCTGTTCCACAACAAGACCACCATGTTACAATTAAAATGTCCAAACCACACCAGCATCCATAGGAACAAAAAAGCTAAGATAAGATGAAAATGTATTGAACCCACAACAGGGCAAATTCACTGGCTAATGCAACAACAGGATAAAGAGCAAGAAAATGTGTATGCACAGAGTTATTAGAAAAAAGAACCCATACAAAAAAAAATCACAATAGTAACAAAGTAATAAAAATCTACAGGATATATATAATGAACAAAGTAGAATTGCACGAGGATTGCAAAAACTCCAACACCTCTATGGATGTAAACTCCTTTACATGTGCAATTTTTGTGCAACGTCACAATTAAATATGATCATTTCATATGTTTATCAAGAAACCCAGGTAATTCTATAAAGCAATGCCCAAAAAGTTCAGCTAAAAGAAATCAGTTACTTTCAGGGCATTATCCAAATGGAACATGCTGCTTCACAAAATGAGAGGATTAACTAGCATTCCAACATTTAATATACACATACAAACACATCTTCAATACTTGTGGATGCAGCTCTTGGTGGTGCAGTTACTGGATTAACTATGCTTATCTTGGGTTTTTTTTTTTTTTGCTTTTTGTTTTTTTATGATACGGTTATATATCTTCATAAACGCTTACACGCACAGAGAAAGATTTCCAAGAAGACAGGGAACCACTAACGAAATGCATAGATTTAAAACAGAATGCTACCTCTTCTTTCCCATCTTCTACTTTATACACAGAGGGGGCGTTGGGCTTGTTTTGACAGGATGCAGCTACACTATAATACATCCCAACATGCTGCTCCATTACACCAACTCAAGTTTTCTTACATGTGTTAAAAAAAAAAAAAAAAGGTGCAATGCAAACTCAGAATAGCGCAGCTTTTCTTCCAGACTACATTTTGTTGAAGTGACTGGTCCAGAAGTCAGCTGCATAACGGCTAAACGGCGACAACACAATCAACTAACGTTAGCTTGACGGCACCAGCTCTCGTTGTTCATTGATTAACGCTAGCTAGCTTCCCGACAGACTTTAGCTGGTTTCCTTCTATACGATACCCCCCAGGAAATGTATAAGCACACCCTAAAAATGTCTGTACCAGCTGGGATATAACACTGCAGGTTAAGAGAATTACAAGTGATTAGGTACGCAGGTGCGTCTTTAATATCTGTGAGCTAGCTGTTAGCATGTAGCATGTAGCAGGCTAAAGTTACTACGGCTCACCTCTCCAGCCGCACTTCGGTAAACATAAAGCCCCGAGTCCGGGCTCCGCCGGGTCAGTGTACAGTAGCCTGGGAGTTACCGCAAAATATCATAGAAGACGAGGATAGCGCAGCCCGTTCGAAGTGACCGCGGCACTCAGGAGGTGCCTATAGCCCGGGATCATCCGTGAAACGAGGCATTGCATCGTTGGCAGCGGCGGCGCTGATCGGAGCGGTTGAATCCTCCCAGCCGAGGCGGAGGGGCACCGCGACGCCTTCACGGAACAGAGGGACGGGGCGGAATTCCCAGCACCGCCTCACTGTAAACACTGAGGGTGCAGAAAGAAGTTCAGACGTCAGCTCTTTAGATTTACTGTAATTACCTTGAGTATATTTGTCTGCCACTTCTCTCTCTTTTTTTTTTTTTTTTTACTTATTGTTGGATCTTCATCTTTATTCTCTTCGATTTATAAAGTAATTGTTTGTATTTTGTCTGTTTTGTTGAATTAATGTATTTATCCTTGTAGTTTCTATGTCGTCATCGTATTAGTTTATGATTGTTGTGTCTTGGAATGTCTGATGTTTTGTATATTCTTGTTATGTTCCTATTTTTTGTATGTTCAACTGTTGAATAATAAATGCAGTCTTCAGTAAAAAAAAAAAAAAAAAGTTCAGACTTTAAGTGGACAATTATGTGACAGAAGAAAACAAATAATTAGTACAATATATAAAAATGGATCTCAAATAAAACAAATTACATTCCTTTTACATAGATAACCCAGACTCTTCCATATGTTTTTTTTTTCACTTAAAAACATGCTCTTGTAAAATACCAATATAGCTGTTATTTAATATACATCTCATTTTCTATATATCTACAGCAAGTAACAAATAAACTATTGTTTATTTTTGTATTTCCGTATATTTCTTCATTCAAATGCCCCATAAATGAACCTTTACGCTGTACTTTATTGTGGCCTGTATTCTGTATGGGGTCTTGTAAATTCTTATGTATTGAAATGACAATTATTATTGAAATTATTTGACTAACAGCCTATATTAATCACAACAATTAAGTATTTACTATATTATATTTTTATTGATGTATTTTTTTTAAATTATTTGTTAGTTTGCATAATTAAAGAAAAATGTAAAACTGGTGAGACTAAAAACACCAGGGGGTTTGAATTTACACAGTTATAACTCTTCTTCTTCTTCCTACTACTACTACCAATAATAATAATAATAATAATAATAATAATAATAATATTTTTTGGAGCTGATTTAATTAACGTAGACCTGCATCTGTATCAATAAAAAAAAAAATCTACATGATCTAACTAATCTTTCCAAATCAACGGCAGTAGTGAATTAGTTTTCTTTACATGAGTTGTAAGTCTTTAGTGTGGCATCTTGGCATTGGATTTTACGAGGCACACGGGAAGGCAACACATCAGCATCACCAACCGCATTCAACTCTGACGTCAAAGTCTTTCTCTGACTGAAATGTTGGAAGTGCTTTATTAATACAACAATAACACAATGCAATAAAGACATGAAGTGACGTCCTTGAGGCTTCTAAAAGATGTTGTTTTGGCAGAGAAGAATGTGCAATTTGTTGACACACATCATGAGAATTAGCCTTATAAACACAATAACTCGTCTAAAAACACATTAGATGACCAACCTGGAAGGTATGTGTGGTTTATAATGGGTGGGTTATGTTTCTATAGTCTTATATTTTGTGCTGAGGATCTGTGGACTGTCATTCGCCTTTGGTGTTGTTATGAAATGGTGTGCAGTGACATCTAGTGACAGAAGGAGACATGTATGTCCTCGTCCTTGACTCTTCATTAGAATTGATGAAAACATGAGGACACATGTCACTTTGTGTCCTTCTCTGAGTTTATAAAAAGGACATGAACGTATGCAACTGAATATTAAAGTCCCTCATAAATTCTACATTTACAATAAACTTGTTTTCTTACAATACATTTAAGTTCTTATACATTAAAATACATGTTTCCTCCCTTTTTTTTTAGTTTCAAAAATTATTGCCTTGAACCTTACATTTATTAAATTACAACTTTATATGACACTTTCTAATCTTTTTTTTTCTTCAAAACATGTCCTTGAAATGGCATGACTAAGTGACATCACTAAATATCAATGCCAATAAACGGAATATTCCGTGCTGAACGTACAATGAAACCAAGAAAATAGAAGAATAAAAGGGTTTTGATGGGTGAGAAATTTTATATAAGCGAATGATCGATACAGGGATACCTGAATAATTCAATCTGGATCTGCCTTTTATAAACATATAATACATAAGAATAATGTGAAGATAGAGGAAGTGTGCGCCTTAGAAGTACTTACATAATGAAAGTTGAAGCCAAGAGAAATGTTGAGCAAAGACTTCAGATGCAGAAGATGTAACATGATAATATAACAATAAAGACTAAAATGATGTGGAAGACAGAGGGATGCACCAAGATGAAAATGACATTAAAAGACACAATGAGACAAAAAAAAGGCTGTAAAAGACAGAAACAAAATGAAAGATGCAATGAAACAAAAATGACATAAAAGACAGAAGATGAAAAGGATCTTAACCCTATATCACCAAATGTATCATTTGATTCCTGAGTTTCCAAGCCCTCTTCGTGATCAGTGTGATATTTTTTCCTTGAAAAACCTGATGTATACAATTAGATACATGCAATACTGGATAATCCACCATTCACCAGAGGACTTTCCAGTGGCACTACAAGACTGTCATTAATGACGAAGAAGGAAGAACTTTGCCATTTTGAAAAGGAATCACCAATTTATTAGACGTGTTTGTGTTATATTATGTTTTTGTTTGTTCAAAAATAATACTATTTCAGCATTGAGACCTGATGTATCAAATATGATACAAAATTGAAACTCCATCCATCCATTTTCTGAGCCCGCTTTATCCTCACTAGGGTCACGGGGGTCGCTGGAGCCTATCCCAGCCACTT
>JAPQRP010000010.1:27712084-27754505 GCA_037367295.1 Apogon hyalosoma
GGCTGGGATAGGATCCAGCGACCCCCGTGACCCTAGTGAGGATAAAGCGGGTTCAGAAAATGGATGGATGGATGGATGGTATTACACTGTAGTTTATTTTGGAGCATAGCTCAAGATAACGTAGAATGCATTTCCTTAACACTTATTTCATCAGATTACATCCCGAAGACCTGAACCTGTTACTTGAAGGAGGTACAGATCAGTATGTGAAGCAGAACATCCACAAATCATGCAAAAAAAACACCCATCATCGATCTCTGTCACATGCTAATTCTGTGATTTGCAAAAGTGTTTTTATTTCACCTACATATTGACAGAGTTGCAGCTTAGCATTAGCTTTAACAGTCGAGAGAAAAGTCAGGAAGAAGTCATTATAAACAGGTACATATAGGTTAATTTTTATTGACCACGGTGCTGACGAAAATCTAGAGTTGGTCCTCAAAGGCCTTGAATTGTAGCTCACTGCTCCTAATGTGTGCTAATGCTATGTACTGTGTGTGTATTAGGATGGGTGGAATGTACAAGGGCAATAAAGCAAGTTAATCCATAACCTTTAGTTTTTCTGGTAAATTCACAATCCACAAACTCACAGCCATCATTGTAATGCTGGTTTGTGTTGCATAACTGATAAACTTAAAAACTCAGTCGTAACGGCTTCAGTGTCCCTTTTAGAACAGTGTATTTCCTGTCAAAAAGGCGTACGCTTGTTCTGCCAACCTAAATTGGCCGAGTGGCTGAGAATATGTATCACCATTGGAACTGAGTCAGATTGGTACACTGTTATAGTCATAAAGCACTTGTGAATTATGCAGTTTTATCACACATTTTGCTAAATACTGGATTTTAGTCTGATGTGTGGTAGTATTTTTTCCAGCCCCTTCAGTGACACCTTCCTCACCTGATCAATGTGAAGCCTCTGAGTTTCAAGCACAGCTGGAGTTGAGCGGCTCTGATTTCCTTAGCCATCTGCTTGCACGGCTGAAGCCTCTTGAGCTTTTATACACGTCGAAACAGGTTAAGAGGAGCTCTGAAGTTGATAGCATACCCTCACATTTTGTCCTGCAGCACTAAAACTTTGTAAAGTGGCTGCATTTTGGTTTAACTGCAGACTCTGAAGCAGCTGTTTAGAGAGTTTTATTTAATCCTGAATGACAGCAGCCTACAGACCTATGTAAAGTACCCCGATACAGAAGTGTTCTTTAACATTAGTCAAGTAAAGTCAAGTTATATGAGATAGCTTCCACACAATGGCATCGAATGTAATTGACACACTAAGAACAGATGACAGGAATACCAACCAGATGCAAAGCAAAATACTGTTGTAGACAAAAACATCAGCCTTTACTTTAGTCCCCAATAACAGCCATTTCAGCACTGTGTATTGAAACCTTATTTCAGATTTAGTTCAGGTATTGCTGTCTGAAAACTGTGAAAAATGCCCAAAAATTGTAAAAGATTATTCCTCTATAGAATTTCTTGCTAAACTTCAAGATGGAACTTATTTGCTTTGGAGAAACACATTCACAAATAACATATTACACAGTCAGATATGTCATATAACTTAGTTTTAGTAAAAGAAAAAATATTTAACTGGTTGGTCATATCATCCAGCTCTAGTTTAGATCCAACCTAATATGTAGTAACAAATGGTAACAGTATGATGTACTCCAGGACAGCACTTGTAATAGTTAAACTGCTAATTACTCAATCCGTCCGTCTTCATCCGCTTATCCGGGTCCGGGTCATGGGTGCAGCAGCCTCAGCAAAGAAGCCCAGATACCCTGGGTGGGCCCCGCAGCATCCTCAATAGATGCCTGAACCACCTCAACTGGCTCCTCTTGACGTGGAGGAGCAGCAGCTCTACTCCGAGTCCCTCACGGATGTCCAGACTCCTCACCCTATCTCTAAGGCTGAGCCTGACCACCCTGTGAAGGAAATTCATTTTGGCCCCTTGTACCCGCGACCTCATTCTATCAGTCATGAACCAGAGCTCATGACCGTGGGTGAGGGTCGGAACATAGATCGACCGGTAAATCGAGAGCTTTGCCTTTCGGCTTAGCTCTCTCTTCACCGCAACAGATCGGTATAGCGTCCGCATTACTGCAGACAATGTCCGGTCCGCCTGTCGACCCCCCGCTCCATCCTACCCTCACTCATGAACAAGATCCCAATTTCTCAGTCAATTTATTAAAAGTAAAACAATCAATACATAAACGCAATGTAGGACACAGCAAAAGAAAAGTAAAAATATGCTACAAATTCGTAAAAAAAACCCTAAAAACAAAAGCAGATCTGAAGGACTGAACCAAACTAATGTGTTAAAATGATGCTAATGGTGGATCAGATCCTCCTGTTTCTGTTTTAGTCAAAGGCGTCTGGTGGCTCTGACAGATGTAATGAATTCAGTTCCCTACTGGAAAGACTGTCTGATTGTAAAGTAAATCAATATCAGTTTAAATGTAGGCTATATTTAGTTGACGCATAAACTGATATTGATTCATCTTAGGTGGCTACAGCAGGACCTCTGTGCTGTAGCTCATTCATCGACCATGGACTCGGTACTTCATACATCCACACTTAAAACACCCTGAACTAACTCTTGAAACCCTTACTGATGTTTCACCTCTGCACTGTGAAAAATTACAGTTCCACCTTTTGTAAAGGGCTTTCACTTGCACTTAAATGATCTCACTGGCAGGTTATTTCAAGTATAATGAGTTTCTTTATTGTTTGACCTAGATGATTGTCTAAAAAAGGTCTGGGTGTGGTAGATGAGTGGTTGAGAACATTGACTATAAGTTGCAGGTTTGTTCATGGTTGTGGTCTTGGTATGATGTCTGAAGATGCCAGCTGTTTTTGTGCTTTTGGACAATCCTGGCTGTTCATTTACGTTCTTTAGTGAACTTGTCATAAGATTTTTGTGTCTTACACTATATGATTAAGGATGGGAACTGGTAAAAATTTAGCAATTCCGGTTCCATAATTGATATCACTTATCAATTCTATTCCTTATCGATTCTCATTGGATTAGAGAAATAACTATTATACAAATGGTTTTATTTGTTTGAACTCTTAATGAGTTTTGGTTGAATCAAATGTAAAATATGTGTGCATATTTGACAATAAAGGGTTATAAAGGTGTAGTTAAAGGAGTGTGAGATCCACCTGGTGCATCCTCTGAGCCTTGTCGTCATCTAAACGTCAACCTGCTTTCACTATAGGAAAACACAAATCCAGGCGCTCACTTGGTTGTAAAAATTTGAAATTGTAAAAAGTCTTTATTTCATGAGGGGCTGTTGATTAATTTATTGGGGCTGGAGTTAAAAACACCAACATGTGTCAACGTGAACCTTCTTCAGGATATTCCACTTTCACTATTGTTTATGAATCATCTCCATGTCTAGAATTACACAGTGAAATGGTGCGAACATCAGCAGAATTGATAAACTCTGAGGAGTTTAATGTTAGCAGCTGTGATTTAGGACACCTTGCTGTTCACTTCGCCCCCTTCTCTAAGCAGCCAATCAGAGATGTTCCATTGGTGTAGTTTAATTGGATGCTGTGGTTAAATGTTAATGCATTTTGGGGTGTTTCCCTCTGTCATAATGGAAGCTCTACAACTGATGCAAATGGCCCCAGTGTCATCTTTACTGGTGAAATACAACCATACTTTATAACAGGGGTGTCAAACTCATTTTAGTTCAGGGGCCACATTAAGCTAAATTTGATCTGAAGTGGGCCGGACCAGTGAAATAACATAATAATATGTAACTAATGTCAACTCCAAACCTTCCTCTATGTTTTAAAGTGAAAAAAGTAAAATTATGCAATGAAAATGTTTACATCTACCAACTATCCTTTGAAACAATGTGAATTACATGAACAAACTGTTATTAAATGTTTCTTAAAAAATGTCCGGCAGAATATTGGTAAACTTGCACCTCAAATGTTCATATTTGTTCAGGTAATTCATGTTTTTTTGTGTAAATACTGTAAAAACAGATGAAAATGGTTACATTTACAAAGAGAAAGTATTTATAGGATATTACGATAGTACAGGGTGTCCCAAAACATTTGACATCATTTCATCACCTAATAGTTTGTTTAAAATTTGTTTGCTATCATAACGAGAATATGCCAGGAAGATGGATTGGATGTACTGATGGAGACAGCGGCTATTGAAATGGCCCCCACGCTCACCTGATCTAACACTGCGATTTCTTTCTGTGGAGTTACGTGAAAGGACTGGTCTATATCCCACCACTTCCACATGTGTAGAGGAACTCAAGAGGAGAATCACTGAGGCTCTGGAGAATGTTCCACACCACATGCTGCAGCGAGTGTGGCAGGAACTCCACCACTGAGTGGACGTGTGAAGCGTCACAAGCGGCGCACACACTGAACGTTTGTAATAACTTTGGAACATTATAAAATTACCACCCCCCCCTGAATTTTTTGTTTGAAATTTGTAGAATAAAGCATTTTACGTCCAAAATAAATCCTATTAAGTATCATTTCTCCTGACCATGTAGTCACTCCGATGTGGACATCTCAAATGATGTACATTTTTTTGGGACACCTTGTATTTTACTGATCTGACCCACGTGAGATTAAATTGGTCTGTATGTGGAACTGGAACTAAAATGATTACTATCTTCAGTGTAATTTTTGCATTTCACAAATTCATCCCACGGGCCAGAATGGACCCTTTGGCGGGCCAGATTTGGCCCCCGGGCCGCATGTTTTAGACCTCTGCTTTAGAGGCCTCTGAACTTAGATGTATGAGGCATTTGAAGTGATGCTGTCACGGAACCAATAAGCATAATTGTTAAGTGAGCCGACCAACGAATCCAAGGAATTGAGCTACTGGGAACTGGTTCAATACAAGAACCGGTTCTCGATTCCCATCCCGATATATAAGCTTCATGGTATCTTTGAAGAAATTATAAAGTGGCCGACGCCGAGTGAGCTCCTGCCCCCGCCAGCAGCAGAAATCCTTCATGAGTGTATGTTCACCCTTTGGATTCTATTTCTGTCCTTTTCTGGAATATTGCCTGTTGTCCTGGGGCAGTGCTGAAATGCTGCGCTGCTGTGTTTTCAGAGGATGTCCTTTTCACTTTGTTCCTCTTTGTCTGTCTGTCACTTCCACACTTCCACACAAGCACACACCGTCTGCAGATTGTCCACATCAGCCTCCGTTTCCCTCGCGTCCCTCGGGAGCAGAGACAGCACAGTCCTGCTCTTATATCTTCTGCATCTCAGAAGGTAAGGTAGGTCACTTTTAGAGAAGGATACGGAGCCGGACGGGAATGTTATTAACTCACAGGCCATCAATCAGCCGGAGTAATCAGCCTCTGTTTTGAACCGGCGAGAAGTCTGATGTGTGAGATGTGTCTAATACAGGCTAGGAGCATTTTCTGACACTCACTGCCAGTCATTATGAAGCAGTAAATCTATTTTTCACCACTGGACTAGATGGCATCACATTGTATTTATATAACAATGGTGTGTGTGTGTGTGTGTGTGTGTATATATATATATGTGTGCGTGTGTGCCGGTCTGTCCAAACATGTTTTAGAAAGAGATGCAAAGTGAGAGAAAGGCTATGAGAGTTGTCTTTGTACAGCCAGATAATGGCTGCTGGGCCATTAATTCTCCCCAGTGCCACACTGAGCTCCATGCAGCTTGATCCAACCTGACAAGCCACATTTGGTCCAGGAATAAAGATGACAGCGAATAGGGACGGATCACGACGGCCAAAAGGGATCCACAATCAAGTGGCCGAAAGGGGAAACTGAGGGAAGAGGCGGGAAGGGAAGGAGATGAGCAGCTCTGGGCTTCTTTGCTTTTCAGATTTGTCTCGTGAAGAATAATGTCAAGGTGAGAAAACTGTGGAGAAAGAGAAGGTTAGCCAATGAGGGTGGGGGTGGGGGGGCTGTAAATTTCAAGGAATGATGAACACCAGGGAACAAACAGAGGCGGGTTCCAGCCCCCCCTCCCCGCTCCAGCTTTCCAGGATTCTCATTAAAATGCATTAGGCTGCCCTGCGCTGCATTCCAGCACATCATCAGGCTGCTTATCATCTCCAGAGCAAACAGATATGCTAACCAGTAACAGCAGGGAAGCCCCAGCATCAGTGACAGCAGCGCGTGGACATTTATGAAGAAGGGGTGAACCACTGTTATGTACAGTGATAAAGAATGAAGGAGACATGACACGTACAGTGGATTTATCCTCAAGTCTAAATAAAATTCAATGCAAATTATAATGCTGATGGAGCTTTTAGATTCCCTCCCAGTGATGTTAATGTTCTGTAGAATGACAGAAGCAGTAGAGGGTCCTCTGAACCAACCCCATGCTTCACATCGCTGCTGTGCGTCGACTGATCTAGGCCAGGATTGTATTCATAATCAGTTAAACTCATCACTTTCACAATTTCTCTATGAAATATTTAGAGTAAAAGTAAAGAGTAGAATCTAAAAAAAGTAAAATCTTTATAATGCACCACAGTAAAATCCTATGCTATGATATCCAGTTTTACAACATGATATCATGACTCGTGTAAATATACACGCCACTTTTAACTAGCCTGTTAGCTGTATGCATTATAAGCTTTCCGTGTGTATGTTCATGGCAGTGTTAACCCCCTGTCCAACCTGAATCAATGCGTCAAATACCACGCACTGAGGGTTAGGGTAATGTGAACCGGAGAGCTTGGTGTAAATTGACACATGATCAAATGGCGTTGAATAACACGCAAAAGGTCGAAAATGCGTATGTATAACACGCCAAATGCCATAAGAACTGGTGTGACATACGCCATTTAATGAGATCAGTCTCCATTTTTATTTATTAATGCAAGATTCAGTTTAACTTAATTTGACAATAACAGTTTCACACAATCGATACATAAAAGCAACTTATGCAAGTTCAGTCCATTTACCATTTTTTCTCTTCTTTGGCGATGCTTAACACATTTTATGGTGCCCATGGTTCATGGTGCCCAAAGCGCTTTACAGTTCCTCACAAACTGCCAACCCTTTGATCATTGGACAACTCGCTCTACCAACTGAGCCACAGCTGCCCTATAATATGTATTATATAATAAGTAATGTATATAAAATATACAACACATCTTCAACAAATTTAACTGCAACAGGAATGAGTGCCTTGTGTTAAAAGTCACTATTACATTATGATGTAACGTTTAAAAGTCCCTTTCATTTATATTAACACGTTAAGACCATGATGTCACTTGGATCTGCTGCAGTGCTGTATCTGAGTCCATTAAACACCTCCAGTTGTCATTCTACCACTGTACATGTGATGATTAAGAACAGAGGAAGTGACAATGATACTAAGTTTGGCACTAGCTAACGTTAGTATGACAGATGGGAAGCAACATTAGCTTACAAACACTTCATAACACGTTTCACATCTCCACACTATGTCAGCCTTTTATCTATGCTGTCCAGTCCAGGAGAAGGTAAATTCTGTTTAAGTTCCTAGTTCAGTTCCAGTGGTTTATTTAAGACTCTTAAAATCTTCTGCAGGTAAAAGGCTGACTGTGGAAAACTGCCCTAATAACTGTTTTTTTTTTGTTTTTTTTTTTAAATAAATAAATACAACCCCTTGGGAACTAGTGCTGCAACAACGAATTGATTAAATCGATCCAAATCAATTCTTAAGAGTTGGCTATGCTCCTGCTACGTTTTGGGCAAACGGGGCTGTCGTGGCCACCGGGAACATAATGTGAAACTAGCTTAAGATAGCTCACGTGATTACTTTAGCCCGCTAGCTAGTTAGACACTATTGTCGTAATTATGACATTTTCATCCATCTCCATTTATCAGGCCACCAGACTAACATTATCTATCGTTGACTGGAACTAATACATGCAACGCTAGTTTGATATGACTAGAGACCAGCTCTGGTTATAGGCTAACAAGTCTAGGTTGTGGGCTAGTGCTCGCTAACTATACCCAAAGTCACTGCGACAATGTAATCATGAGTAACTTATCTGCAGCCTATATTGTTTTGGGTTAAATACCAATCTTTGAAAATTGTATTTATCTGATGAATCAGTTATTAAAATAATCTACAGATTAATCGATTATCAAAATTATCGTTAGGGTTCCCAATAGGGCTGTAACTAACTTCTGTCTTTCATGAGGCACCAGATAGATTAAATGCTCATACGTTGGTGACTGAATCCAGAATTTAGTTTTATGGTTCCATGACTTCACGCTTAGTTTAGTTTAGTAGTACCACTGTATAAAACTGTGTCAAATCCTCAGTTGCGTTATACTTCTAAATGAGGTCCAGATACATTCTAGTGAACTAACAGTTTGACTTTTACTGAGTTTTTTCATCACTTAACATGAAAAATCAAAGGGGACAGGTCAGTTAAAGTGGTGCCTTTCTCAGTTTTACTTAGAGTAGACTGAATCTTGACTCAATCACTTCGTAGCTTTGCTGTTTTTACTCTAGATGTAGTAGAAGCTGTGGCAGTAAACACTCACCATGTGAAAGCAGCACAGAGCATCAGCCTCTACTCCGAATCTGTGATGAAACTGTGACAACAGGGTCATTTTATAAGTAGGACATTCACTGCAGAACAACAGGCACAACAAACCTGAGAAGAACATTTTAAAGTCTTAGAAGATGTTGAAAACCAGTTTGATTAATTAACGTGCGGCACTTGTATCTTTGGCCTCTTGTCTTGAAAGTATCAGAGCATAAATGACAGTTATGGGAGTTATGAAGTATTATGACAAGATATGTCAGTGTTTAGTGTTGTTCTAATGATGCTATTATGTTTTGTCAGTCTGTAACTCTGCTTCACTTCAGCAAGTAGTTTTTATGCAAATGACAGGATTGTTTGCATCATTTCTGACCTGTTTCTGTCATTTTTTATTTATTAGCTACACCAAGAAGGTTCCGGGATCGCTCTCATTTATCTGGTAGAAGGACAGTCTTAAAACTACGGAAACAATTTATATGAATTATGGTAGAGCTGGAGTTAATTTCTTTCACTTTTTTAACAATGGGGGGGCCAGTCTAACTTATACCGTCCACACTAATATGGATATTTGCCTAAACGGGTGTTGTCCTCTTACAAAAATGGCTATAAATTGGTATGCAACTTCAGAGAAACCATTCTTTAACTCTTAAAAAGCTGTAACAATTTTCGTGGTGGCTTCAAAATTAATTTTCCCCTACATTTAACCCAGTCTTAGTAATTTATCACCATTTATTATAATATCATTCAGCATTTCAGTGAAAATCAGGTGTTTTCCTTATAATTTTATCTATTTGAGCTTTTATGAACATCTGCACGCTCAGTAAATCAGTGTAAATTTGAAGGTTATATCAAAACAGAGAAAATTAACTGGAAAAGTCACTTTTCCTCAAATATATCATTACCTTAACCCATAAGGACCCAGTGTGACTTTTGTTGCAGTTACCAAATTAATTTTTATTTTTAACCATTCCTAAGTGATTTATCACCATTTAGTATAATATTATCCTCTGAATTTTGCATTTTTTTCCAGTGGAAATCATCTATTTTCCTATGTTTATTTACTGCTCACGTAGATGTTCATAAAACCTCACAGTAAATTTAAAGGTTATTATATTAAAACAGAAAAAAAAGAAGAAATAGTGTCTTTCATTCCAGTCTCATTAACTGAACATAAACCCAGTGTGTCCATCCACTGTCACTGATCCACCTTTATGGGTTTTACTGGTGAATCACTGTTGTAGAAGATGATGGTGTTTCCCTGGTAACTACAGAGCCTCTCAACATCCAAATGGATCATATCTGATGACCATGAAAAGATGACAAACTGGATTTTACACCAATTATTTGCATGTGTTAAACAGATTAGTGGCTCAGAAGTTATTAAACACCTTGGATCAGTAGATGCTTTTGGTCGCCGGCGGCTGGTTAGGTGTTTGAGGGTTACAAACTCTGAATAATATTGGATGCAACAGATGTGGAGGATTTCATTTGTCATGAAGTTGAGAAGTAATGAGTTGTTTTCTCCACAGTACCGGTACATTTGTCGGTTTCCCAAACGTGTCCATGCTGACCTCGGTCTGCTGCAGGTCATACACTGATTTATACACCTGGATTTGATGTTTCAGGAGCAGCTTCATTACACAAAGACATAATAGATGAGCAAAATGGGTTGGGAAGCCATCAATTTCTTATCTGTTTTCCCTGTCTACATGGACACAAATGAACCAGAGATTCATCTTTTCTAATAACTTAAAGGGGTCATATTTATGTAAACCCACTTTTATTAGTCTGGTTCATTTATTTGTGTATTTGGACCCTAACAGTTCATACAATTTGAATTTGGAAGGGGTGGGGTCATGTACATTTAAAGGGCCAGCGCTCAGAATTTTTCATTAATTCAACTCTATAGGCCCATCCTCAACCCTATTTCTGAGTAATGACACCAGAAAGGTCGTTTTGACCCAAGCACAGCATTTACAGTTTATGTGGACCACAGGGAAATGTTTGAAAAAGCATAATTCCATTTTTTAAAAAAGTAAAATATCACTCCTTAAATTATATACATTTGTGGTGACTTTCAGTTGAATTCCCTAAGTGATTTATATCCATTACGAAAACACTACCAAAACACACAAGAGGCTGATGTGCAAAGAAAAATTATAATTTTGCAACATGTCCCAGTTGGTGTGGATGGGGCATCAGTAGCAATGATGAATAAAACTGACCATCAGCTAGTGTCAGCCAACAAAAGAAGCAAAACATTGGTCAAATTTGTGATTTAAGTGTTATAGAACAAGAAGAAGAGTCAAATGATATGTTTGCATTAAACATTAGAATAAATGTCTAGATTAACTCCAGCACAAAACTTTGATGAACTGTTTTTAGATCGACTCAAATCACAAAAATTAAGTGCAATTCAGTAATATTTTAACATAACTGTCAGTTTTGTTTTAATTCAAGTTTTTTAAATTTTGTAATGGGGAATCTACATGTTCTACAATCACAAGTACATGTAACATTATACAATGTTGTTTTTCTATATTTCTTCTCAGAAAAGAACAAAACAATCCATCTGTGCATTTGTTTTCCTGTGTGCATCTCCAGTGCCTTCACTTCTTGGTTTCTTAACCCTATTTTTTATTTATTTTTTTATTATTGATATTTTTAGAATAACAACATTAATTAAAAAAATAAATAAAACAACAGTAATATAGTAGCTAAACAACGATTTGTTCCTTGTTAGTGTTCATAAATTCGAGGAATGCTGGAAACCATTGATGGACTTTGTCATGTTCTAGTCTCAATGCAAATGTGAGTTTCTCCATCAGGGACATTTCTTTAACAAGTTCTATCCAGTCTTCTAATGTGGGTAATTTGTCAGTCATCTATTTTCTAGTGATTACTTTCTTGCTAGCAACCAACATAATATTCAACAGATATATATATTTTTTTTTTTTTTTACAAAATCCTTCTAGACAGTCTGGTTATTTTCCTTAAAATTTTGAAACTATGTTCTTAGGCAACCTTGCCCCAGTCACTTTGACAATCATTGGGAGAAAATAAAACAAAGCATTGATAGTTTTCACATTTAACGGGAGGGAGTTTATTACTCCCAATAATCAGTACATCAACAGTTCAACCAGTTCCAGTTCAGAGTTTTACTGAACAGAGACGCCTGGAGAAGAAACTCAACACATTTGCATACAATTGACAAACACTTTTCCCCCAAAGTCTTGTGAGGACAATATCTTTCTTGCATTGTGTGCATATATACTGTACATATCCTACTTTTAGACGTTCAATAGAAGAACTACCACACGTAGGCGGCGTGCCTCAAGGTTTCAGAAAGGTTCGGCTGTAGAACTGCTGATATTGTGTGAAAAGGTTATGTGTTTTTAAGTTTCCCATCCCTGTATGTGGTGAACTTCGAGGCACTTCTGTTGTGTTCGGCTCTACCAAATTTTTATTAGCCTGTTTTGGAAATTTGTGTCAAAACCTTTCTGTTGTGCATGGATTTCATCATAATAAGGTCAGCCTCCGACTACCCCCAGCGCTTGCATTTGTTAAATCTCCTCTAATTATTTGCGTTTTGGAAAATGACAGTCAGTACAAAGTCAAATATTGATGTAACTGGGCTAACTGAGCTGTGTTATTGGCTCACATCTCTACTGTTGCTGTGCTGCTTTCGACACACTAGATCTGGTTTCTGTTTGGTGGAAGTTATTTCAGTGTCGAAGCACACATCATTAAGGTTTAATGCTTTAATCATGGCTGCCTTTAAAACCTCATTAATCACTATTTTTAAACTTACATTAAATCAAATGACTGATTTTAATTTAGAAAGAGTCGCTCGGAGTAACCAAGTAGAAAGAAACCCAGCAGGTCTACAAAGCTTTATGGCCTTTTGGCTGGGGTTTGTTTTAACAGTGCATTTATTGTGTGATTCACTGTTGCTGCTCTCATCAGTTCTGTTTTCCAAAAGCAAATTTTTTTTTTCTTTTTTCAAAGAACCTCTAATAAAGTGTAGCTGCCTATTACCAAACAGCTGTCAGTGTTAGCAGCTGGCTGGCAAATGGAGTAGGAGCTGAAGTGATCATTTCTGTAAAAGTGGTTGGAAATGAATGAAAATGAGTGCGAATAGTGGACTCACATTTATCAAATGCACAGAAACTCCAGTAATAGTAAAGTGAAAACGTACGTCAGCGTGTTGAGAACAAGCAAGTCATAGCATTAATAGCGACCAATAATTAATTAGCAGCATTTTTCCTCACTTTGCCCTTTTCATATTCGGAATGTGATGACGCATGATAACGGTATTGATTGCATTTTAACAATAACAGCCAGGATTTCTACTACGCAAGACATTTTACTGTTGAAAATTAATGTCCGAGCTGTTTGTTGTACTGGAGACACTGTGTCTAAACCTCAAGCAGAGCCTGGGCGTTCTCACAACCTTTGACTGTAATCCATCTTAATTTCATGTATAGAATTGTGAACATTGCATCATTAAAAAGTGAACAGAGCTGCCAAAACTTTCCACTCAGCAAACATTCATTTTAAATGACCCGTTTACCAGTGTAATTAGGGTTTCACAGAGAGCGTTGAACTACAGGTTTGTCACCAGGGTAATGACTTTATTTCAGTTTGTTAATGGACTAAACTGCTTGGTGATGCATCTAAAAGCTCAGATCCAAATCCATGAACTGAATCAAACGTTCTCACAATCAAACATTTGGCTATGACATGGTTTCTCAGAAGCTTGGGGATCCCAACGTGACTTTTTCTCGTTATGCAAAAATACAGAATTTCAATTGAGATAACACGAACAAAAGCCACAAAACTGGATCCTCCAGAAAACAGAGACACTTAGTCATAGTTTTGTTGTAACTGGCCTGCATTTTATTAGGGAAAACATCGAGTTTACTTGCACACTGAGGCCATGTCCACACGAAACTGCATCTTTTCCTATCCAATCTTTTTCTTTGTTGTTTTCAAAAAAGTGCTCCATAAACATGGAGTCGTCTCAGGAAATATCTGCGTCCACACAAAACCACTGAAAACGATGTAGTACAAATGTCAGGCCTGTATGTGGCGTTGTAATGCTTGACTGCAAAAATAGAGAAGAAGACCTGGAGCATGCGCAGAAAGCTTTCGTGCTGTATACAAACCATAAACTACAGAAGAAAAACAACAACAACAACTCTCTACAGTAGATCCAAGAGCATGTAGTGAATATTGTTCGCCATAGTTGTTTGTTGCTCATTGTAATGAAAGAGTAGCCGAAGATTTGTATTCAGTATTTCCAATAAGCTCAATAGCTGTTGTAGCACAAGCACTACTCTGTCGTCCATCGTTGTTGTTGTTGTTGTTGTAGTGAAGTGGCGTCTTGCTTCCAGGGTGAGAGGTTACAGAGGTGGGGCTATGACATTATCATTTTAGAAAAGTTGCGGTTTGGTCATACAGATGAAGACGCCAAACTGGCATTTTCATATTTATCCGCTGAGACCTGGTTTCAAAGAGCTGCTGTTTCAGTGACTGAAAATGCTGGTTTTGTGTGGATGAAAGGCCTATCCGATACAAAACTTTTGCAGATACAACTGAAACCGTCTTCGTATGGACAGGGCTTAATACTTATTCATTATCCAATTTCTGGACTTATCAAATTATTCAACTGACCTTGCAAACAGCATAATCTGATATTCTTTATCAGATAACAGAAGTCAGATTAAAACACTGGGATTTCTCCCCGATGTCGTCATGCATGTATACCCATTAATGCAGGGGTGTCCAGTCCTGGTCCTCGAGGACCGTTTCAGATATGCGATAATCGAAAGACCCAGGTTTAGTTGTTTCAGTCCATTATCAGATTTCTTTTGGAATTATTGTAAACCTCCTGCTGTTGTCTTCCACTCACTTTTGACTGCATCACATCCATTTTCTACAATTTCTATTTTTACATGTTCAGATGTAAAAGGACGAAATAGATCACAATGTTTAATGTGATTTATTTCGTCCTTTTACAAGTGCGTGCAAACACATCAGATCTGATTATTACCATTATGTGATTACTCCGAGTTGTCTGATTTTTATGGTCACGTGAATGGGCTCATTGTGATACAGGTTACGGACTGTGCTTCTATGGACAGAACATTCAGTCCATCCATTGCCTGAACACTGGTATGGGCTAATGTTCTCCATTGTCTGCCATGATCCATTGATACATCAGATGACTTGCCCTGATAACAGTGACTGATGGATTTGTCTGTCATTGTATGAGGTCTGTGTCTGATTACAGTGTCTGATTGCAGCTACAGTCCTTTCACTTCTGTTTCAGTATGGCCAAATTGAGATCAATATGTTATGGAGTGGGTATTAGAATCCTCCTTGAATCTCCTGTGACTAAGGCTGTGGAGTGAATAACATGTCACATATCTCTATAATAAGAAGTGATAATTGTCAAGTGAATTTATGTAAATTACAGACTGATCTCATGAAATTGTGCTGTATGTCACGCCAGTTCTTATCGCATTTGGCGCGTTATACGTCCACATTTTCATCCTTTCATGTGTTATTCAATGCCGTTTGATCACATCGATGTACGCCAAGATCTCCGGTTTACATATCCGCAACCACTAACCCTAACCCCTACCCTCTAATCGCGTGGTATTTGATGCACCGTGAACATACATGCGGAAAGCTTATAATGCATACAGATAACACGGCAATTAAAAGTGCCGTGTTATCTGTATGCGATTCATGATATCACTTTGTTTTATTACTTACAGATGGCATGCTAATTGCTAACCTCATAATTTACAAACTAAACCAATATAAAACATCTGTAGGAGCCAGCTGCCAGCCAAATTGTTTGGTTTAGTATTGGTTTGGGTCCAAAATTTCAGGATCAGATTCCTTTATTTGTTATTTTAATGTTGGTGCATGATGGCGAAAAAACATGTCACATTAAAAACCACCAGGAGAATTAATAATCTGTCTGCGCAGCATAAAGAAAATTAAGTAATCAATTATAAACAAATTCCCAGCTACGTTCACATGTGCATGTTCTGGTTCATCAGTCTGATCAGTGAAGGATAAAACGTGTTTTTCAGGCGTGAAGGTCTGGCCTGAACCTTCTCCCTGATGGGTCATTTATGATGCTGCCTCCACGCTCAATGCATCTCTGGCTGGAGATGTCCAGCAGAGATGATAGCAGTGCACCGACGGACTTCTCAATGCTTTTTGATAGGGGTTGGAATTAGAGGTCAACCAATTGTGTTTTTTATAGACCACTGTAGTAGTAATAGTTTGGAGCCGGACAAAGTGGAGAGTCGATAGCCCCGAACATAACCCCATTAAAGTCTAATACAGAAATTAGCTACGTTGGAGAACCACATTACTGTTGTCCTGTCATCACCAACATGGATGCTTTTTAAAAAGTTATTTTCTTTCTCTGTTTTTTGTCCATATGACCTTTAAAAACTGGCCATAAGACCTAGATTTTATGAAAATGTTTTTACAGTTTTTGTAACCGAAGGTGATGCTTACATGCAGACAAGACTAACAAACAGAGAAAAATATACATTTTGCTAAATATCTGCATTAGTCTGAATGGTTCAGATAAATAGAGAACTTTATTAATCCCATAATGGGCAATTCAGTTTAACAGTCTCCAATTTTGGTGTATGGGTGAATCATAAATACGCTACACAATACTAGCAACACAGACACTGACCATTTATCACACATTATTCATAACTTAAAGGGGTCATATTTACCACTAAACCCACTTTTATGAGTCTTTGGTTCATTTATTTGTGTATTTGGACCCTAACAGTTCATAAAGTTTGAATTTGAACCCTCCAGGTGCTGCAAAGCTATCTTTATATTCATTTTTGCAAAGTCAGGTGGATTTCTTCAATCCGTTTTAATTCCTGCTTAATTTGTTACATTTTATTACTAGTTACATCATGACATTTGCACATATAAGGTCAAGACCTCCGACGTACATTTCTCCGAGTACGACATCATTATTTGTCAACAGCAGCTGATTACCTAAAATGTTAAGTTGTGGCTGAATGGGACAGAGAAGCACAGTCAACAGCCTGGAGGGGGCGGGGCATGAAGTGGCTCGTTTGTATTTAAAGGGCCAGTGCTCAAAAGGACCGTTCTGGTGTCACTCAAAAATAGGGTTGAGGATGGGCCTGTAGAATTAAGTTAAATGAAGAATTCAGACCCAAGCAGAGTATTTACAGCTTGTGTAGACCACAGGGAAATGTTTGAAAATGCATAATTCCATTTAAAAAAAAAAAAAAAAAGAGCAAACTATCACTCCTTTAAAATGAGAGCCGTAAGTAAATAAAAATCTAAATCAGGTGAACATCAAACTGTTAAAAAAAAAAAAAAAAAAAATCAAGGTTAAGTATTAGTTTCCATCAAAGTCAGTATTTCCAGTGTAGAAATCTACAGTCAACCATCAACTACTATCAGCAGTGACTTCTACTGATAACGTCCAATCGGCGCTGATTCATTCATCTTTATTTGGGATCACAAATGTTACCTGTCATGACAATAATATCTGCAATACCTGATGCACTTACAGAAATCATAATGTATCATACATGATTATCTTTAAGTGAAAAAGAAGAAATACCCCTTAGAAAGCTAATTTATTCACTGCGTTGTGGAATCAGTCGCAGAGAATTAGATAATGATGAGTTTCAGCCGAGTGCATCTTTAACACATTGACTTCGGCTTCTATCTATCAGTTTCCCACAGGGTTTAATAAAGATATTGATATTAGCTGCCAATGTATCAATATTTTATCCCATTCCTTCTTCCCACTGTTTCTTCTGCAGTTTCTTGTTAATTGCACAAGGCTGCAGACCATATATCTCCTTGGAAGAACCTTTACTTGTTGCTGGAATAAATCCCAAACGTAACAAATCTTAAGCCGAAGTACGTCTTAATGAGTTGTTCCCCAAAGCCTTAGAGGAGGCTGTGTGTAACATTCAGGCTCAGCTTCACAGTAAGGAGTAGTTAACTCAGTGTAAACGCTGGAACGAGCACAAAAGAGCTCAGGAGGCTGCGGCGTCTTATAATACCTGATGTATGTAGTCAACATGCAGTATAAGCTCTTTAATATTCAGCTGCCTCCCCACTGACATGTAATCGCAGTCTGTATGGGACTGGGGTGAAGCAGTTCACATAGTCGCTCCCTGATGTCTGCCTTAACCTCATTTCTTCAAATAACCTTCATGTGCATGTGAAGATACAGCAGAGAACTATCTAATTTCATTTAAATATTGAACATTACCATAGAATATTCAGAAAACATTTATTAATATGTAATATGAGGGTGCGCGTAACAAGAGCTTTTGCAGTGACTTTATGGAGTGTTCTGAATGTAAGTTAGTATTTATAATGTTAAATATGAGTTAAAACAATGTCCAAATATATTTCAGTTGGAACAGAGGTATAGAGATATGATTTTGTTGAGATATGGGGCCAAAATGTTTGAATATCGGTGTGTTTTCTCCTCTTTATTTTTGGGTGTGAAGGAGGAAAAAAAGGAAAGTAGTGATTATTATTGTGATTATAATCATCAAAATTATTATTACCCCACCCCCCAAAGGAGAGGCAGGGGTATTATTTTTGGTTCGGTTTGTTTAACACTTTAGCAGCAAAACTGTTGGTTGAATTCATACAAAACTGGGTTTGTAGATTGCCAGTGACCCAGAATAGATGTGGTTGCATTTTGGGAAAAGTAGGTCCAAGTTCAAATGAATTTTTAAAATCTTTTTCTCCTCCCTATTTACTTATAATGTTCAAAATGTGTCTATGCTGTCTGTCTATGCTGACATGGATCGATGCCAAAATAAGCTACAATTCATGTGAGGGGCGGGGTCTGTTTTGCCTGGCACCACTTGTTATGAGTATTATTATAGTCATCATTCTGATGATTGTTATTATGATTATTAATGTGATGATTCTTATTCTTATTAGTAGTAGTCTTCTTTTTCTTCCTTTTTTCTCTCTTCTGGTGGGATGGTCATTTTTTTGATGATTAACTATGTTCTTGCAGCTTAGAATAATGTCAAGAGGTTGAACTGTTGTAATACATGATTTATTGAAAGGGGGGTGGGATAAAATAAGTGTTTACCTCTTCCCACTCCTTTTCAGATGTGTAAATGACACCAACATTGAATGAAATACTTATTTATATAATAGGATACATTTCTTTTTCGTGTAGGTTTTCCGTTATATAATTTGCTTTGTGTATTTTATTGGTGGTCGTACTGTGATTTTTGTATGTCAGAAATAATAAAAAATTCATTCACTCTTTCAACGTAACAGTGATCTTTTCATATTACCCAGTGTTTCTATAGCTGCGAACACAGATCTCGACTTACATTGGATTATATGTTGAAACTGTTGTGACCTTTTCCTAATTTGAGCTTTTTTCATTATGTCTCAGCTTCCTCCTTCACACCACTAATGAGATACAAAACCACTTGTCTTCAAGGTCAGGTTAAATTACTCCTTGCTGTTAACACACACACACACACACACACATACATTGTAGGTTTCATTTTGGTTTTTTTTTTCCTTTTAGTCTGATTTCAACCCGCCTGCCCTAAATAACCTGAGCGGGGACAGAAAACAGCTTCCAGTCCTCAGGCCTCTGTTCGTTGCCTGGAACATGTGGCGATGCAAATGAGTCTGTTTTGTGCGTGCTGCGTCGTCTTGCAGTGGCGGTGACATTTCCAAGCGCTCGGTTTCTCTGCGCGGCCGACTTGCGGAGGGCGTTCACATGCATCCCTGTGGGAGCCAGTGTGCAGTGAGAAGGATTAGGCTGCGCTGCTGGCACGGCGAAGCCTCTCGCTGCCCTTGTCCTTGTGGACTGAAGGAACACGCAGGATGCCTCCCTAATGTTGGCCTCAGCTGCAGCCTCCTCCTCACACTTCATTTCACTTCGTTTTTGGCTGCTGCATCAGCATCAAGACAGTGCATGGTGTGTGTGTGTGCGCGCACTGTCTTGATTTACATCTACTGTGCCTCTCGATGACATCTTGTCATAGGAAATAACATTAACCTTTCGTTATCGCCTTATTATGCTGGGATGATTTTTAAAAGAAGTGAAGATAAAGAGTTTTTTGGCAGACTGCACATACTCTTTTGATTTATTTACTGCATTTATTTGCATATAAACTAGTGAGTTTTCTTTTGCGCTGGCTACTTTTACAGATTCACTATGTTTATCCATCACCACCTGTTTTTTTTTTTTTTTCTCCCTTATTTTGTTCTATTCTTTGTCTGTAAAATACATTAGAAGTGTTGGCCTTGCTGACTCGAGGCAGTTTGCCCAGTAAGTTCAACAGTGAGGGAGCTGTGTGGGTGATCATTCTGTCAACACTGGCCTATATTTCAGGAGAAGTGAGAGGAAAAAAAAAAAAAAAAAAAGGTGGCCATGGTCGAACCAAGGGCACTGAGCTTTACTGTGGACGTCGGGTGTAAAATAACACATGCATGCAGCTCAGGGACTGTACCTGGGATGCAAATGAGGTGAGTGTAGCTCACAGTCGCAGACAGAAGAAAAAAAAGCATGTTTTTTTTTTATTTATCTGTTAGCGTACCTAACGTGACAACAGATCAAAAGAAGTCTGTGTCTTGCTGAATTTCCCTACAGTTGTTACCAAAGGTTGAAAGCTGCATCATGTCCAGAATGTAGAAATGAAATGCGAATTGCCTTCACCTTTTAGAGGTTATAATTAGCACAAACCAAAGGATGGTGGTGCTAAAATAAAAATGATTCAGTGAGAAGACCATTAAAAGCAACAATCCAGTACTGTAATATGAATGTAATTAATATTCTTCTGGCTTCTCTGTAGACAAAAGATGAGCCACTATATACAGTTTAACAGGTCTTTTAGGCAATTGTAGGCATTTTATTTGTTGAAGGAAGAGCGAGTTCTGTGTGTTACTACTCATGTGCTGACTCATCTTTTCGTCCTCGCTGTGTTCTGCTTCACGACCCTGTCAAGAACCAGATCTTATAGGTACAAGACCAGACTCCCATGATGCAATGTTTGAACATGATGCTGGGGTGGAGATACTGGCCACCTCTTCTTGGCTTCTGGACAGTTTGCTTTTGTCTTGTTGTAAGCACTTTAGGTTTTGTGTTATTTGTATGGTTTGGATTATTTATGAAATGAAACACTTAAGGAGAAAAAAAAACACAGCTTTTTTTAATCTGAAAACATCATAAAACATATATTACTTGTGTTGGGTTGCAGTTTTCTCCCTGGGTTGCACCCTCTAGTTTCTTCATGTTGACTGTCTTTGTTTGGGAGCGTTTTCTTTTGGGGATTTATTTGATAGTTGACAGAAGAGGTGAGATGAGAAACAAGAACATGCAGAGTTGGAGTAACTTTAAGAAGTTTTATTAAAGTATGTCCAATAGTCCATTTCAGTTATTACATAATAATCATATTTTGTTTTTTTTGTGGTTTTTTTTTTAAATAATGGTTATTCTGAAGTGGGTTTGCTCTGCAGGGTGGCTTAGCTCTTCCTTAGGGTGAGGAGCTGAGTCAATCTGCTGCTCCTCCACATCCAGAGGAACCAGCTGAGGCGCTTTGGGTATCTGTTCAAGATCCCCTCTGGATGCCTCTGTGATGAGGTGTCAGTCCTGTCCAAGTGGAGGACACCCCAGGACAGATCCAGGACCCGCGAGAGGGATTGTCTCTCTCAGCTGGCCCGCAAACACCTTAGTGTCCTCTCGGAGGAGCTGGAGGACGTGGTTGAGGAGAGGGAAGTCTGTTTAGGCTGGTACCCCCTGACCCAGATAAGCAGACAGATGGATGGAAGTATGATTACTTTAGATAAATATCTTCATTCATCTGTGTAAAACCATTCTGCTTGTGTCCAGTTCTTCCTCTCTGAGTATAATATGTAAATCATTGCTGTCGGATGGAAACCTCATGTCCAAAATGGTTATTTTTTCAGGAAACTGGAAAAAAAAAAATCTAAATAAAGGAATGGAGTTAAGAGATGTAGTCACAAGCCATTTAACACTTTTCATTGGTTACATATTTCCAAAACCATCAGGCCAACGTGAAGACTGACCAATAGAATTGTTTTATGACCAAAAAGATCAAAAATTGGCTTGAAGGTTTCTGCCCGACAGTGACGATACATGTATACATGTGATGTAATATATATTCTTACCAGCTGAAAGCACATAGTGTACAGAAAATGGAGTTCACTAGCTAAAACCTGATTTAAGCTAACAGAGCTATTATGTAAACTATCAGGTGATGAAGCACATGAGGATTATAACAGTGTTATTTTGAGCAAGTGTCAAAATAAGTAGCCATGAGTTTTAGTTTGAAGAAGAAAACTTGATACCGTAATACAGATGCATGGAAACAATGAGCTTTAATCTTTATTCAGTGAGCGATATAGTCTGTGGATACATAGCGTTGATTTGTTTTCATTGTTAGTCAGTGGTGATAGTTGTAATATTGATAACTTCAATTGAATAAAGCATTAGGGCTAGAAAAAGGAGTTGAACTCTGAACACACTGGAGTTCATCATTAGCATCCTTAATTTAAACTAAAGGCCACAGATTAAGTGAAATCTAAATTTTTTCATTATTATTTTTTTTAAAAACAAGCGATCTTTTGCTTTTTTAAATGGAATTACACATTTTAACACATTTCCCTGTGGTCCACATAAACTGTAAATGCTCTGCTTGGGTGTGAATTCTTCATTAATTCAACTCCACAGGTCCATCTTCAACCCTAGTTTTGAGTAATGACACCAGAAAGGTCGTTTTGCGCGCTGGCCCTTTAAATGTACATGACTCCACCCCCTTCCAGGTTGTTGGCTGTGCTGCTCTGTCCCATTCAGCCACTTGAGTTTGTTAATACAACCAACAACTGAACATTTCAGGTAATCTGCTCGAAGTTTGGACATATTTTCAGTTTTTCCTCCAACCGCTGCTGCTGATAAACAGTTATGTCGTACTCAGAGAAATGTTTGTCAGAAGTCTTGACCTTATATGTGCAAATGTCGTGATGTAACTAGTTATAAAATGCAACTAATTAAGAAGGAATTAAAATGGGTTGAAAAACTCCACTTGATTTTTACCAGAATGAGTATAAAGATAGCTTTGCAGCACCTTTGGGGATCAAATTCAAACTTTTTGAACTGTTCGGGTCCTGAAATACACAAATGAATGAACCACAGACTAATAAAGGTGGGTTTAGCAAAATATGACCCTTTAAAGCTTTATATCCCAATATTACACTTATAACTACTGTTTACAGGGCTTTACTGTCCAACATGCATCACAGGTAAACACCATGTTTCTCATAACTCATGATCCTCATTGTATTAAATACGGGCTGTAGCTGGTTAACAGATAGGGTTGCTCTATTTAGAAAAGAACTTGGCATACACATCACCAGCTCCTGGCCTGCATTGCAACTTGTTGAGTCCGTGAAAGCAACATTTAGTTCACTTGCAAATGTTAAGCAATCAGATTTAACACACACCGTCCTGAATCTTGACTTCCACCTCTCTGGAGCTGCTGTACGTTGCTGGATATTAAACTGTCTATACTGCATCTGTGAGTTTGATCACAGTGAACAACCCTGTTGCCAGTAACATATTGTACTTGCTGGGATGTCAGAAATAGCCCAGGGACTCTGCTCGGCTCCGGCAGAACGGAGCAAAAGTGTGTGACAACTAAAGGAACAAAAAGCCAAAAGTGCTGTTTGTGTAAAACAGTAACTGGGAATAGAATGAGACAGTGTGCAGGATAACAGGGAGCATCAGCAAGTAGTGAGAGCATTGGATATCCGGTAACAGGGGAGAGATATGGTAGGAAAACTAAAGCAAGGCAGAAAAGAGGCTGCGGGAAAAAGGAGATTATAGGTAGATTAATAGAGGTTTTTGAGGCATGATCCTAGCAAGAAAAGGAACTAAAGAAGACATGTTTACCCGCAAGAGTCTATCCTGGAATATTACTTATGTGTAGTGTTTGTACAAGTGTGCAGTATTGCATTTGTGTGTCCAGACGTCTGTCTTGATTTAGTTCGACCTGCTTTCGTTAAGTTCTGTAACAGGGTCAGCTTCGGAGAGGAAAACTCAGTGGTCTAAATTTAACGCAGTCACGTACTGAGCGTCGCAATAAAAGCACATCCTCGAGATCCCTCTGCCTCCTCTCAACTGCGTACGCTCACTTTTCTGCAAGTTTAAAACGCAAAGTGATTAATTCATGCGATACCTTTTTTTGTGAGATACTTAGGCCTGTCTTCAGATGGTTATTTAGCATGCTAGTTGCCTCTTGTTTGCCGGCAGCTGCTGGCCATTAGCCCCTGGTTTGATTTAGTCTGTCAATGACTCACTTGTTCTCTCAGTATGCAGATGAGTGGAGTTGAGAGCAATACAGTTGTGCTTTTTCTCTGCGCCTCCTCACAGTGTAATTTGTCTTGACATATCCAGGGAGGGCGGCAGGGGATGTAAGGCTAGGAAAATGTCTCGTTTATTCGCCAAGGTAAACAACCACTATTCCCAAAGGTGAGAGCTGAGACCAGTCCTGGTGAATCACTGGATCATATCATTTACATACAGAGCACTGCGGCAGTATGGGCTGGAATATTGATTTGATAATTACATCAGCACTCTTTTGTGTCTCCGTATGACTAAGCATCGATGAACGCGAACAGTTCGACAAGGAGCATCAAAACGGCAACTTCTGTTTTGCGCCGTACTTCTTGTAAAACACTGCCTTTTAATTTAAGCATGTAATCTTTTGCATTCAAAGACAAATCAACTTCAAAATGCAAACACACTTGTCACTAGCAGCGCGCATACTCTCACACTAATTTACCGCCAGTCAGTCTGAGCCTTGGCACTCCAAACAGAGCCCAGGTAAGCACCTCTTTTGTGAGAAGTTTGCAAACATGGAGACAAGTGAAGATGTGAAAGAAAGAGTGGCACAAGCAAGAAAAAAAACAAAGCAACCAGGCAGGAAATAGGGACACATTTCCAGCAAAGGCAGGGTAATATTTTCCCAGTTATTTGGCCAGACTTTTACAGAAGACATTTTTTTTCCCCTTCAAAATTACTTCTATTTTTGTTTCTATGGGTTTAAATTAACATAGTATTGGTACACTTCCCCCAAAAATCAAAATCCAACAAATCATGGACAGGGGTCAGAAACTGGGAAAGCAACAAAACAAACTGCACAATAACCATGAAAAGAAGGATAAAATCATGAAAGGACCCTTTTAGGCTTTCTAAAAGGTAACTGAAAATACAATTTTGGGGGTGCAATGTCAGAAAACCAGGAGAGGATGTTGAGGTCTGGACTCACACAGCCAACCAGACTGGGAAACTCAGGCTCCTTTTAAAGACTACCTTACTAATTGCAGCCAGGTGAGGGAAACATGGCAGGTGCACCTGATAATCACCAACGAACTGTGGCTGAGATCCTAAACCAGGAGGAAAAACAATCATAGGGTGATCTGTGCCCGTAACGGTATTGATTATTGTCCTGCAACTCTACTTTTCATTGTGTTTAAGTTTTTAGAATTTGTGTTAAACTGTGAGCAGATGCACTGTTCTGGATGAATGGTTTGTGCAAAGTACATTTGAGTGTTGCTGCTTTAAAGTTCATTCATTAAAATAAGTGTAAGTCTCCTGAAAAATGCCACTGTGATAAAAGCTGCTTAGATTTAATTTTGATGTTTTTAACTGCAGCGCTTATGCAGAATGAGCCAATTTTGTTTAAAAAAAAAACAAAAAACTGATTGTGTATTTTTGTTCTTTTTTGATAAGTTCGTTTTTAATCTTATTCTGTCTTTTCTTTCCCCCCTCTCCTCTTCCCTAGTCCTCGCCGGGCATCGGATGTCTCGTTGCCTCCCCCTGAGGTCGGAGGTCAGTCGGAGTCAGGAGGCGGGTCCTCGCCAGCAGCAGTGATGCGGGCTTCAGTGGCAGGCTGCAGGATGAGCGTGGGTGCGCTCCTTAACGGGCTACTGGTCTCCGTGGTGGCAGCTCTGCTTTGGAAGTACTCCAAGCTGAGCGAGCACGCCGCCCTGCTGGAGGAAGAGCTGCACATGACGCGGCAGTCCCAGGAGCTCTCGCAGGCCCGCATCGACTACCACGTCGCCCTGCAGGCTCTCCAGGAACACGGCACCCGCATGGTCTGCACTGGGAAGATGCACACGGACCGCATCTGCCGCTTCGACTACCTCTGCTACTGCTCCGAGGCAGAGGAGTTCGTCTTCTTCCACTCCAATTCTTCTGTCATGCTGCCGAACTTGGGGTCGAGGCGTTTTCAACCTGCTCTGCTGGATCTGTCGTCAGTAGAAGATCACAACACGCAGTACTTCAACTTCTTAGAGCTCCCAGCTGCTGCACTGAAGTTCATGCCCAAGCCTGTATTTGTACCAGATGTGACACTGATCCTAAACCGGTTTAACCCAGACAACCTAATGCATGTATTCCATGATGACCTCCTCCCGGCTTTCTATACCATGAGACAGTATTCGGACTTAGACGACGAGGCTCGTCTTGTGTTCATGGAGGGATGGGGTGAAGGGCCGCACTTCGAACTCTACCGACTCCTCAGCAGCAAGCAGCCTCTACTCAAAGAACAGCTTAGGAACTTTGGGAAGCTGATGTGTTTCACCAAATCTTATGTTGGGTTGTCCAAGATGACCACCTGGTACCAGTACGGTTTCGTCCAGCCACAGGGACCAAAAGCGAACATCCTGGTCTCAGGGAATGAGATCCGTCAGTTTGCTAGGGCTCTGATGGAGAAAATGAACATCACGGGGGTGGAAGAGGCCGAGAAGGACGGAGGTAGTGCCGAGGATGAGAAGGACAAAGACAAAAAGGACGAATACATCGTTGTCTTTAGTCGATCAACAACAAGGCTCATCCTCAACGAAGCAGAGCTGATTATGGCGCTGGCTCAGGAATTCCAGATGAGGGTAGTCACAGTGTCCCTGGAGGAGCAGTCTTTCCCCAGTATCGTCCAGGTGATCAGCAGGTGTTCCATGTTGGTCAGTATGCACGGAGCCCAGCTCATCACCTCACTCTTCCTCCCCAGAGGGGCCGTTGTGGTTGAGCTTTTCCCATTTGCGGTGAACCCTGAACAGTACACACCTTATAAAACCCTAGCGTCCCTTCCTGGCATAGATCTTCACTATATTTCATGGAGAAACACCGAGGAGGAGAACACTGTTACCCACCCAGACCGGCCCTGGGAACAAGGAGGCATCAGCCACTTGGAAAAAGATGAGCAGGAGCGAATTCTGGCCAGCAAAGACGTCCCGAGGCACCTGTGCTGCCGCAACCCGGAGTGGCTTTTCCGGATCTACCAGGACACTTTAGTAGATATACCTTCGTTCTTGGACGCCCTCAAAGAGGGCATGAAGACCAAGCCCGTCTTGAAGAAGTCCAAGCCGGCCAGCACGGTCCATCCAGGCCGGGTCAGAGAGCCCCAGTGTCAGACGTCGGTACAAACGACCAGCGAGGCTAAGCTCACGGTGTCCTGGCAGATCCCGTGGAATCTGAAATACCTGAAGGTACGAGAGGTGAAGTACGAGGTGTGGATTCAGGAGCAGGGAGAGAACACCTACATGCCTTATATCCTCCCCCAGCAGAACTACACTTTTTCAGAGAACATCAAACCCTTCACCACCTACCTGGTGTGGGTCAGGTGTATATTCAACAAGAACCTTCTGGGACCCTTCGCAGATGTTCTCATGTGTCGGACCTAGTGTGAACAACCAGAACAGTGGACCTCTTGGTTGCAGTTTGATCATTAGGGGTCAGTTCAAGTGATTTGACCTGTTTCTACAGTTTGAGAACAGGGTATCGCACAGTTTTCCTGCCCAACGCACGGATCTTTGTGGCTTCAGGATACACAGTTAGATCTACAGGGTCCGGACTTAACGGCAACAGCCACAAATGAACAAATAAATGGAAAATATATCTTCTGAAGAAAGAACGTACTAAATAATACATCTCTACTGATAAAACCAGATTTATTTATGTGCAGAATAATATTTAACATGTTTTTTAGTGATAGTCAAGACACTGATTCTTAACCTTTTACAGTATGCAATGTAGCTTTTCTGTGGAGCACAAGAAAGATTTTAGGATAGCAAGATTTTTTTATGTTTCCTGTCTACTGTATGAGTGATACCTGTGGATTACGAGTTGTTTAATTTCAACACTACTTTTCAGAATCTATAGCCAAAACCAAAGTACCTTTTTTATCATGACCTCAGCCACTTTTCATTCATGCCATATTTCTTTTTAACGTGATTTAAACGATTTCCCAGCATTCACGCGGTGTCTCTGAAAATGTGTCAAACATTTGTGGGATTTGTGAATGAACTTGAGCGTTTGATGTTGATTACCGCGCGTTCTATGCTGAAACATTAACAGCTCAGCATCTTTAAATCCTACTTATTATCAGTGTAACACAACCTCAGCACTGGTGCTTCGTTCTTGCCCAGTCAAAACAAATCTGCTTTACTACATAAATAATTTATTTTATTCTAATTGGCACTAATTAATACTGTAATAATTATAATTTCCTCTCAACACTGAATTTGTTATGCCAGGCTATAATTAGTGTAAAGCAGTTTTTCTTCTGTGCTGCCGGACAGTTGGATTTTACAGCCACAAGGAAAAAAAAAATTCATTATAAGATAACAAGGTATGTTGCAGCCTTGTATGAAACTGTATTCATTAAGATAAAACACCCAAGTCTGTGTGTTTACTTCCCCCTCTTTAGATTGTTGTCATTTGCTAAAGAAGCGCTACTCGTTGGTGGTTAGACTGTGAACATGTATTTATTTGGAACTGAAGACCGTTTGTGTTCATTAAACTGTAGCAAGAGATGGCACATGTAAAACAGTACACTGCCACCAACATACTGTGCCATGATGTCATCCACTTTTTTTTTTTTTTTGTTCTTTTATGTTTAGTTCTTTAATGTTGCCGACGCTGCCCACTGGAAATGCCATTTACACCAATCAGACACAACATTCTGATCAATGAGCCCGTTTACATGCCCATAAAAATCCGATAACTGGGAGTAATCTGACAATTGCCGTAATCAGATGTGACGCGTTTACATGCACTTCATCGGAAAACCCTGGTTTCCATGTTTCAGTCCATTATTTGATTTCTTTTAGAGTACGTACGTGTGTTATGATGTAAGACGTGCAGTTGGGCTCATAAGTTTACATACCCTTGCAGAATTTGCAGATCATGCAAGACAGCCCAAGAACTCAAAGGAACTGGAGGCTTTTTGCCAAGAATGGGCAGCTTTACCATCTGAGAAAACAAAGCGTCTGATCCACAACTACCACAAAAGACTTCAAGCTGCATTGAAGTTAAAGGGGCGGGGCCAATACAGAGGCTTAATAACTAGGGTATGTAAACTTTTGATCAGGGTCATTTGGATAGTTTCTGTTGTCAGGAGGATTTAAAAAGAGCTAACAAATTTTTTTTATAAGTGGCTTCACCAAATCACTAGCCACAAGTGAAAGAAAAGTTTTTGTATTATCATTCATATTCTCTGAAAAATTGACAAAAAAATCACAAATTCTGCAAGGGTATGTAAACTTATGAGCCCAGCTGTACACTTCCTGTCATTTTCAACACATCCGGTCTTGTTTTGCTGACCGTGGCAAGGCCTACAGTGTCAGCATTAGCTGTCCTAATGTGGGACCTAGTAAGACGACAAAACCGGTCACATGTTCCTACTGTGCTTCATTTCATTTTTATTGTTTGTTTACCTTTTTCTTTAGACTCACGTTGACGCTGTGTAACTTCTGTTTATAGTTTTTTTTTTTTTTTAACGCATGCGCAAATGTAAAAAAAGAAAGAAATCAGATTAACCTGTATACATGCGTGAATACACCTGAGTATTAGGGAGAAATCCTGGTGTGTTAGTCCGATATTTCATAATCAGATAACTGCCATGATTGGATAAAGCCTATCAGACTGTCCTGCTTACATGATCACTTGAATAATCTGATAACTCCAGAAATAATGATGGGAGTACCGGTGTGCATGTAAACGGGCTCAGACGTGTAACGTGGTGTTAATGTTAAGTATTATTCTAATGGGACCTATCAGTGGGTGGGATATATTAAGCAGCAAGTGATAGTGTAGACGTCGAAGTTGAAAAATATTCAAGAGTAGGGATCTGATCAACGTTTATTTTGTCTCAAACTTTGAAATAAAAAGGAAAAAAACAGCAAAAAACAAATAAAATCAAGAAGTCAATTACATATGCACCCATCACTGGTCATTAATTGCAGTAAAAGTAACGAAATACAATCAATTTAACATAAGTGTAGACACTGACAAGTGAGAAATTGTGATTTCCAAATCACTGAGCCAGAACATCCCCAGATCTTGTTCATTTTCGAAGTAAAGCGGTTAGTACCTACCAAAACTGGCTGAAAGAACAACCGGATCTCAAACGTTCTGCTGCTATAGATGCTGGTTTGGTTACTAGCACCTGTCTAATATTGTGAAGGTTCCCCTTTTTCCACAAAAAAACAGCTCTGACCCGAGGCCTAGACTCCACCAGACCTCTGAAGGGGTGCCGTGGTATCTGGATCAAGACTTTAGCAAGCGGATCTTTGAAATCCTGGAAGTTGTGAAATGGGAGGGATTGGACTTGTTTATCCAGTACATTCCATGGATCCTCAATTGTCCTGAGATTGGACTGTCCTTCCATAGTCCGCTTTTGGTCGGTACTAACCACTGTAGACCAGGAGCACCCAACAAGACCTGCAGTTGTGAAGATGCTTTGATCACTGTTACAATGTGGCACTCAGTTGCTTACGTTGCTCATTTTGCTGCTTCCAACACATCTAAATGTTGACATCTAAGATTTAGTGTGTTAATTCTGAATATTACATTAAAATGAACAACAAAAAATTAATATAAAAAGAAAGTCAAAGATTCGAAAAGGAGCGGGCTGAAGTGTAACTTATAATCTCCCGCCCCCCTTACTCCGTCCTACACCTACCCTCAATTCCTATGTCAGATTCCTTAAGTAACTCAAAAAATCCTCCCATATCAGACTAAATACTGACTATGCACAAAACACAAAATTGCTGTACATATCAAGGATAGACTGTCCATTTTGCAGCAGCATTTCACATTAAAACTAGAAAAGCACTTGGAGAGCACAGACCTTCGCCAAGGCAGACCCCCCCCCCCGTCCTCCTTGTGCCATGATTAATTTACTCCTAAAATAGATTCCTGGACCTTGAAAACCTTGACCTGGACCTTGAAAAATATTATCTATATAGTGGAGTCATATACGCATATGTTGAAACTGGCCTTATCTCGCAATGCTAAAGAATCCTTCAAAAACTTCCTGGATCCAGACACTGATCTGGATCAATTATCTACAAATGTAATCGTTCGTTCCTTGTGCCAGTATCGACATTTCCTGAAAATGTCATCAAAATCCTTCCACAACTTTTTGAGTTCTCTTGCAAACAGACATACAAACCCAGATGGAAACATGAGGTAATAAACTCGGTCCTTTTCGTAGCCGCGATAGTGCACGTATCAAATGTTCACTTTCTGCCTAATGTGTCCGACCCAGTGAAAGGTGCCGACGGAATCAAAGGATCAGTATTATTTCTCTCGTCACCGATCAGAATGTTATGGATGACCGATGTACATTCCTTTATTTAGTTCGCCTTTTCCTCGTTCTCGGATGCAGTTCTGTCACATATAAGAGATTATTTTTGCGCCATCGAGTGCTGAATGTGATGTGATTTAGATGTGTATGTGTTTGAGTCGTTGGTTAGAATTATCTGTACCCCCCCGGCCCCCCACCCCCACAGAGGAGACATTATACTGTATGTGCTGAGTGAAAGTCTCTGTTTTCTACATTAGCGAATAGATGAAGTTTCTTTTTCAGTAACTGTGATTGAATAAAAGAAGCTTATTTCTTACAGTACGTGTTTTGTCTTCGCAGTTTTTAATCCACTATAGAAATATCACAGAACAAAACCTGAAATTAGAAGCAAATAATGAACACAGTCGAATAAATAATCTCCTCTTGTTAACTTTTATTTTGGCTCCTTTGAAAAAAAAAATCTAGCATTTCTATGCTCCTGAGTGCTTTTTCAGTTTCCTCCTTTTTTTTTTTTTTTTTTTACCCCGGAGCAAATTAAATAATGACGTATAAAAACGTCTTTTCTAGAAACAGCTTAAACTAATGAAAGTCTACGTACATTCCTGTTTTTATTTTGTATGTGGCTCATTGCGGAATATAAGAAACCAACAAAAGGCCAGTTAGCTCATTCTACCTTTGTAAAAATGGTGAAATATCGGCAGAGTCTCTTTTTTTTGTTGCTTGAGAATCTCACAGTCACAGTAGTATTTCTGATCTACAGCTTCATTTGAAGACTCACTGATCTTTGTAACTGGCTCATGGCAAGAGAAGTTTATTTTGCTAAAGGTCAGAGTATTGGAAGGACGAACAGCTGGAGAAACAGAAATAGAAGCCATAGGGGATTGGCAGCTTTTCTGTCCGCAAAAACACTGTCAGGTAGGAAATCATCACAACATGTTATTATTAGTTCAGGAAAGTTAGGTTTAATTAGTTTATTATTGTATATTACTGATAAAATAAATACATACGCATGAGAAAAGTTGTGTTTCCTTAAAAATAATTGTTTTTATGTCCCCTTATATTGTGACACATTAAATTAGGTTCTGTTTGGTGCTGCATGGACAGTTTGTTGCTGTTGCCTGGGAAGACATTCACACTTTGGTAATTTTAGAAAAACGATGAATCTAAACAGAAACAAAAAATAATGGTCTGAAGGAATTTGCAACAAACTGATTGACAAAGTCATGAAAACTTCCAATGACAAAAGTAAAAATCTATGAGAAGTAAGTAAGACTTTGCATTCCTGTTGGTTGGAAATATCATGAAAAATGTTCAAATCACTATTTCTTTAGTGTTTAAAGGCTGATTTTTCCATATTTGGACAAAAGGGGCGGTGCTGTAGGAGCCCAAGGGGGCAGCCCAAGGTAAGCTAATGCTAACTTGCTAAAACTAAACTTCATCAAACAGTACATAAAGACATTTTACAGTCTTGTTGGTTAAATATATTTATCATAACTACATTACAGCTGTATGTCAGTGAGGAAAAAAAAAAGTAAACCAAAACTCTGAAAGTGACTTGGAGGGTTAGTGAGCTGTCATATATACCTGTCAACCAAAGACCAATATGGTGGAAAAATGTAAAGGGGGACCAGATCACTTATTGGAGGGTCTTATTAAAGACTGCACCCATGGAAAAAAAAAAAAAGTTTTTTTTTAAGAGAAAGGTTCAGTGTAAGTCATGGCTGTGTGGAATTATAACTTTACAATACATCCACATTGACTTCATTTGGGGCTGAGGTCCTTACCCCTTGTTAAAACAATCTCTGGAGCATTTTTAAGTGTTCTAGATAACAATAAAGTAAACAGAATTTAAAGATGAAATAAAAACAGTTATTACTCCGCTCAACGAAGGGGAGGCAAAGGGTACGTTTTTGGTTCGGTTTGTTTCTTTGTTTGTTTACATTCTAGCAGCAAAACTATTGGTTAAATTCATACCAAATTTGATTTATAGATTGCCAGTGACCCAGAAAAGATCTCAATACATTTTGGGAAAAGTAGGTCAAAGTTCAAGTTTTTTATGAATTTTTTTAATCTTTTTTTTTTCTCCCATTTACTTATAATGGGTGAAATTTCACATGTCTATAAAAACATCAATTTTGTTTCACTTTACTTCAAACTTGTCACATATATAGAGGCAATTGATATGCTGACATCAGCACACTCATAGACACGATGACATCAGCTGGATCGATGCCAAAATAAATTACAATATGTGCGAGGGGTGGGGTTTGTTGTGCCTGGAACCACTTGTTTTAATGATGTTTCTCACAATATTATGATAATATTTTGAGACCCAGATTCCATGTTAACAATAGTGGCTTTTCCATTGATCCTCAATTTGCGTGAATATAACTTATACATACAAATTTGCCTACTGGAAAAACAATTTTGCCCAAATTTTCATTTTTCAATTAAAAATGTTTTTGCGCTTTCAAAAGGTGGTTTTTCGGGTGTAGTGAAATTGGTATATAGCACAAAACTGCAATGGAAAGACCTTTTTGTGCAACTAGAGTCGTGAAAAAAAAACAAAAAAACCCAATGTTGATGGATGTTACAACAAGCAAAGAAGAAGAGTTTTAAAACAAACATGATGTGGCCTGTGTGGACACACAAGAAAACCCAACTGTTTTTCAGTTTAGTTTGGAATAGAGGAGTAACGAACATTCTAGAGTCAAAACAACAGATACTTACGTTCATCACCGTGTTTATGGAATGGCTTCTCATGCCATCTCGCAATAATAAACAAATCATCCATTTGTAATTTAATGGAAAAACTAACATTACACGCTTCTGTTTTTTGTTTTTTTTCCCCACATTTATTAAATATCGGTAAAGTTTTGCGCAGATGTCCAATGGAAAAGCAACTATTCAAACCTCTGAACTCAGTGCGTCCCGGTACATTTATTCATACATGATAAGGACAAGGTTGAATTATTTGATCGAGTGGAAAATTTGCTTTGGCCTTTGCTTTTCAATAGTAAAAAGTCATAAATAGCACAATAAGAATATCAGCACATTCATCCTTGAGTGTCAGGTGCCCAAAGCGCTTCATGATAAAAACAAGAGAAACCGAGTGACCATAAATCTCTCATTTATGGAGCGTTAAACCATGAGCTGGAGAAACGGGAGAATAAAACGAACAGATCATAAAATGTGAATCAACCGCGAGTGATTTTAAAACAGCAGGTTTTTACAGGTGATTTAGACTCGAGTGTGCGGCGCTGCTCTCCTCTTCCCTCCCAGTTATTATTGGTAACCCCAGACCTGACTGCGAAGGCTCTTTAGACTTTATTAATGAACCAGAACCTGAAGAAACAATGCATCCGAGGATCAATATCAGTGATCAGGATGGGACAAATCATACAGATGAGAAGGGGTGAGGCCTCATGGGACTTTAAAATAATCAATAATAATGTCAAATGAACTCTTAAAGCAGCGAGAAGCCGATGTAGACACCCTAAAATCAATACAATGTGATCTGATGAAAAGTAAAGCAGGATTAAACACAGTGTTCTCAGCTGTTTCATTTCCTTTCAGCACATTAGCTCAGAAGTATTGCAACATGTAAATATCATCAATATCTTTCCATTTTTTCCCCCCACATTTAACATTTTATACATGACAGCTCATAGGAAATTCATTTTTCTGCATGTTTAGCATTATTTTTGAGCTCCGTACAGATAAAATAATCTCAGATGGTTGCTTCTGCTCATGAATGCGTCGTATCTTGTATCTGTGAATGCTCGGATGGTCTTCAACCAAAGGGGAGATTGAAAAATAAAAAGTACATCTGACCAAGGTAACGCATCCTTCAACTGGAAGGTCTTGACCTGAATGTCCACTTCAGTATTAGAGTGAATGATAACATAAAAGTCCAAGGTTAGCGTTTAACAACATGAGAAACCGAGCTTTTTATTCTTAATTAAAGAAAATGACGAGGCCCAGCTTGTTGAGTCTGAAGGGAAGGATCTTGGTTTTGTGTTTTGAGCCCAAACAGATTTTACAGGTCACAGTCAGATGGAATAGCAGCTGAATTAAATACAGAGATAGCTCAAGGGCACTTCAGAAACTCACTGAAGAACTTACATTTCAGCCTGACAGACAGAGGACAGAACAGAAAAAAACTAACAGTTACGGCGCGAATAAAAAAGTAAAATGCTTATAATGGCTGTCATTGTTCATTTAACCCATGGAGACCCACTGCCACGTTAGCGACTGTTCCCAAATGCATGCGTCTGTGGATTTAACCTTCCTTAAGTGATTTGTCGGCGTTTATTACAATATTATCCTCTGTATTTTGCTGTTTTTGAGTGAAAATCGTGCATTTTCCAATATTTAATTGACTGCTCGTGTAGATGTTCAAAAAAAGTAAATCCAACGGTCATTAATCAAAAACACAGAAAACTGAGGAAAAAGGGACTTTTTCAGCAAAGATATCAATAAATGAACGTAAAAACAAGCATCTCCATCCATTGTCATTAGTCGCTTTTCCATTGACCCTCAAATTGCACAAATATAACTTGCACATAAAAATTTGCCCACTGGAAAAATGACAATTTCGCCCAAACTCATTTTTTGATTAAAGGTTTTTGCGCCGGAAAGAGGTGGTTTTTCAATTGGTATATCACGGAAAACTGCAATGGAAAGATGTTTTTTCGCAACTAGAGTCAAATGAATTAAAAACCGGATGTTGACGGACGTTACAACAAGCGAAGAAGAAGAGTTTTAAAAGAAACATGGCGCAGTATGTGTGGACACGCCAGGAAACTGAATAATGTTTTAATTTAGTGCAGGATAGAGGGGTAATGTATAATAATAATGAATATATCTGTAAATCAACACCATATTTACGTTCGTCTCCATGTTTATGGAATGACTTATGTCATCTCGCGATAATAAATGAACAAATCATCGCATTTATGATGCAATGGAAAAACCAACACTTCTGTTTTTTTGACGTTTATTAAATACCAGTAAAGTTTTGCGCAGATGTCCAATGGAAAAGCAACTTTTGATCAAACTCTATGGGTTTTACTGGTGAATCAATGTTGTAGAAGATGTTTTATTTCAGTGTACTTATGACGTGGTGCCAATAAACCAACTTCAATTTCAGTTCAAATTCAAGTTTAACCCACACAGACCCAAATGTTACTTTTACTCTTCCCAAATGAATTTTTCCTCAATATTTAACTTTTCTTAAATGATTTATCACCATTTATTCTAATATTATCCTCTGTATTTTGTTTTTTTCCCCAGTAAAATCAGGTATTTTCTTATATTTAAATGACTGACCGTGCAGATCATGTAGACCTTCGTTAAAGCTCAAAATAAATCCAAAGGTTATTATATTAAAACTGAGTTAAAAAAAAAAAAATTTCATCAAAATACCTCTTCAACTGAATGAGAAACTACATTTTACCTGAATTATTTACATGAAGGATTAGTTTATCAGAAGGTATTAAACACGTCAGATGAGTAGATTAGGTTTTGGTTGTTCAGGTCTTTAAGGGTTAACTTTATAAATATAATATCAACTTCACAGTCATCCCAATGTAAGACCTGTCAAACATCTACTCCTTTGTGGGAACCCTAACCATAAGATAAGGTTACACAAAAGATCTGTAAATCCAATACATATGTTATTGGGCTTCATTTTCGAGTTTCTGTATTTAACATGTGGCCGAAACCCAATCGAACTGCATCAGTTTACACACAGTTCAAATGTAACCCAAACCCTATAAGAGGTCACCTTGAGGATATTACTTAAGATATTTCAACATATTTTAAGTGTGATTGTGCTGACTGGATTTGACCAGTGGTAACTTTTACACATTTATACAACATCTAAGTGCTTTTCTGTGCAGTAAAACGCATAGAGCAGGGGGTGCGTTTAGTGAAAACTCTGAGTCTGTTCACCCTGAAATGAGGAAAACCCTGAGTTTTCCGTTTCACAAAGGGAGGAAACTCAACCCGCAGACAGAGGGAACTTAAACTCTGGGTCAGTTACCATAGTAACAGACTCAATGAATGTAACCAGGTCTGGACCAGGGGCCTCATGTACAAAGACGCACAAAGACAAAGACGTTTTGTATAATGTCGGAGATGCAGATACGCTAAACCATACGCTTATATCCAGAAAAGTCCACATGAAATCCACGTACGTCTCTGTACATGAGGTTCCTGGGGCAAAGACGTTTCATACTGATTTTACTGAAACCTCATGTACAAAGACGTACGTGGATTTCATACGGACTTTTCATACCTACTAAGCGTACAGCAGGTTTCAGTCCATTGGAAATCCACGCACGTCTTTGTACATGAGGCCCCTGGGGCCCCAGGAAAAAAACAACATTACGCACTTCTGTTTTTTTGACAGGGGAAATACGTTTCATGTGCAAATACGTTTCATACTGATTTTACAAAGACGTGGATTTCATATTTCATAAGCGTACGGCAGGTTTCAGTCCTTATGAACTGAAACTGAAAAACAGTTTCAGTTCACCCCAGGGGCCTCATGTACAAAGACGCACAAAGACAAAGACGTTTTGTATAATGTCGGAGATGCAGATACGCTAAACCATACGCTTATATCCGGAAAAGTCCACATGAAATCCACGTACGTCTCTGTACATGAGGTTCCTGGGGCCCCTGGGGCAAAGACGTTTCATACAAAGGCGTTTCATGTCCAAATACGTTTCATACTGATTTTACATTTCATACTGAAACTGAAAAAGACATGCGTGGATTTCATTCATTTCGTACGGGGCAGGTTTCAGTCCATAGGAAATCCACGTGTGTCTTTGTAATATATCCAATATAATATATCCAAATACGTTTGGAATATCGGTTTCATGTGCAAATACGTTTCATACTGATTTTACATTTCATACTGAAACCTCATGTACAAAGACATGCGTGGATTTCATACGGACTTTTCATACGTACGGCAATAAGCGTACGGCAGGTTTCAGTATGAAATCCATGCACATCGTCGTACATGAGGCCTTTTTTTTTTTTTTTTTTTTTTAAATTCAAGTAAAAAAAAAATCTGCCAATGGAACAAGTCAAAATGATCTTGGTTAGATTTCTTGAAATCAGATTTTCCAGATCTATTGTCTATAAATCAGTTCTTCTATCTCACTGAAAAGTTCTTCTTTAGGTGATTCTGTCTTATTTTAACTGTGATGACATATTTGGACTCGAAATGAAAAAAACACACTTGGTCAGATTTAGATTGTTTTCCAGTGTGAGCGGTAGTTTCAGTCCCAGTGCATCGTCTACACACTCAACCTCATCCATTCTTACATGTCCAACAGTACCACCCGTACTCCTGCTCTCACATCCCAGCACAGATTGTGTGTTTGCGCTGCGTTTCTTTGCAAATGGGTGTTTTTTGTATAATGTGGGAGATGCAGAGCACTTCAAACAACTGTGTGCAGGACGGTCACACACAGTTTATGACAGACTCACAGACAGATGGAGTCACCACCAGCACAGCCGTCAAATACAGACAGAATACACATTTATTTGCTCTTCTTTATTTCCTCCAAATCCCAGAGCTGGTTCAGTTCATGTTCCAATAGTTCACATCATTCACTGGGACCATGCACCCTCCTCTAACTTGTGCTCCAGTGTTTCAGTTTCGACATCTGCCTTCCTAATCTGCCGGTCCAACTATTGTATTTCATGTCTTTTTTTTTTTTTTTCGCAGCAGGTGAATATTTTGTAAATCTCTTACTTTTACATAAGGAGGACATTAAATTATACAATTGCACTTCTTTCTAAAACATATGAGCGCATTCAGATGTCCATTACTAGTGGGTTGAAAAACGCCGCCGCCCGCATCCCCGTTGCCATGGTGACTCGTCGAATCAGGGGCTCAGTTGATGCTGTCTTTTTATAGCTGTGGCGCACGCACTTAACTCTAGGTGAAACTACTCCGAGTTGATCAAACTGACTCAAATGGGCCGATCTGGAACCAAAACTCAGAGTTCAGGGTCAGACTCAGAGTTTGTTGAACCTGTTTTGTGAAACGAACCCCAGTTTGGAAAGCGTCACTCGTCTCTGCTTTGTGGAACTAATTCACGGATGCGTTCATAAATCAGCTCCAGAGCCACTTCATGGTTTCCTCCAAAGACAGGACGGCAGCAGAGTCGCCAGCAGCTGTAAAATATCCCTCTGTAGAACCACAGCTTTTTCTATAAAAGGACACTCGCATCTGGGAAACAGTGACCAAATGAAATAAAACTGATAATAGATGTCAGAACGCTCACAGCAGAGGGTAGGAACTGGCTGAAAACCTCCAAAATGTCTAATGTTTGTGAGGTCGGACTCATTTCTTTTGGGTGTGTGTGAATGTATGTGTGTGTGGTGGATGTAAATAGGCTTTTATAGTGTTTAAGTTCATTCTGTTTTTTATATTCTTGTTTTTTGTTTTTTTTTTTACTGTTAATGTATTTTCTTTCTTGAAAACCCAAACAGGGACAGGAGGAGCAAACTAAACTAAAGCTAAAATAACTCAACTAAAGGAAATGCCATATGCTCTTTGAATGTAGCCTAAAACCTCTGATGTTCTGCACAGACTGCAGGTAAATGTGGCACAAATCTGATTTTTTTGCCCATATGTGACCTGTATCCGATCTGTTAAAGACAGTTTGAACTCCACAAATTGTTTTTTTTTTTTCCAAATCCGATCCAGGCCACTTTCAAAGGGGAGGAAGGGGCGGGACTAGATAAGCTTTTGCTTCTTTCTGTCCTTTCTCACACTATGTGTTATGCGTTGACACATACTTACATTTATGTTAAATTTATTGTAGTTCGTTACTTTTTTGTGATTAATGACCGTTGACTTGGTGCGCATGTAATCGATTTCTTGCTTTTTTTGTTTTGTTTTACTTCGAAGTTTGAGACAAATAAACTAAACCAAACTATTTTGCAATGCGACCTCAGTCTGAACGGCCAGATCGCATTTATTCGGGTCCCAGGAAGGGGAGCAGTGTGAAAAACACATTTCCTTCTGTAAACACAGTGCGTGCCTTCGTGGTTGCTTATTACGTCAGGACCTCTTTTGCGCATGCGGGTCACTTCAGGGTCGCATTCAGTTCATACTCCAAACTGATAGAAGTTGCATTTAACGTGTAATATGAACGAGCACACAAAAAAATCAGATTTCACCAAAAAATCTGAATTGTGCATGAAGACCTGTTGTGTGAACGTAGCCTTATATGTTTCGCTGCATTGTCCCTGAAAAATAAATGAACAAATAAATAAATGAATCAAATTAGAAAAGAAGGATCTTCAGCTCCTTTAACGTCAGTTCTTATCAGGCAGAGGAACACCACCAGGGGCTTATCCTCCTCTGCAGGGGACGAGAGTTTCACATGCCGCAAATGAGATTCCATAACAAAATAAAATAAAATAAAAAACTGTTGCATTGTGCTGTTTCCAATCAAGACTATTATTAAATGTAAAAAAGCCAAAACTTTAACTTTCCTGTGTCTCAGAAGGATAAAGATGGACCCAGTGGATGGACGACTGCAGTGGGACGGAGCCTGTTTTAATTATTCAGTTATTTATCAGGAGCAAAGCAGTAAAATGTAGTGAACAAATCCTCCTGAGACCCAGAAAAGCATATTTGTCCTCTGTAGGGGACAAAAGTTTCACAGGTTTACTTACTAAATAAATAAATAAATAAATAAAGGACATTCTATAAAAACATCAAAAATCTGTCTGAAAAAACTGTTCCATCAGGCTATTTCCAATGAATGCACTTATTTAATGTAAAAAATAAATAAATAAACAACTGAAAGAAAAAAAAAATAGCCAAAACTCTGACTTTCCTGGGTCTCAGGAGGATAAAGAACATCTGATGTTCTGCATAAACAGTATACAGCGTTTACCCAGTTTCAACTCCTGTCCCTCGATGGGCTTTTCAGTAGAGAGTACCTTCACAGTCTAAACAACAACAACAACAACAACAGAAAAACGCTATAAACGACTTCATAAACAAACAATATAAAAGGCTGTTCGCATCTACCGCACACGCTCAAAGAAAAGTCTATTCTGTGTCTGTTTGCACCATCCCAGACTGTGGCCGAGCCTCCGGGGCGACGGTCTGATTGGCCCAGGTCTCATCCCAGCTCCTCTCTGCTCTGTTCCCATGATGCTCTCTGCTCCCAGGGCTATTTTCTGCCAGCTTAACCGCAGAGACAAGATGCCTGCTGACAGGTGCAGATGGGCAGCGCCGGGCTAAGTGACGGTGGCCTTCCCCGGAGCAGGAGAGGAGGGAGGCCCCCCCTGCACCCAGACGCCACGCAGCAGGACCCTGTAATGGACTGTTTCTATGTGGACGACTGTGTAAAGGATCATAAAACAGCCGTCTATATTTATACAACGCAAGGCAGTGGCTGAATAGTTAAATCGATTTATCCGCCTGACGCTAAACCCGGTGAACAGTGTCAGGACGGGCATGATCTGGGACTTAAATGAATTGCAGACCTGTTTCTACACCTGACAAGAATAATAGTGTGGTTTCTCTGGCTCCGGGAAAGAAAACGATTCTCATTTTCTTTCTAAGAAGCTGAATATTTGAATAACTCCCTCAAGCAGACTCATCATCATTAGGGATGGAAAAAAAAAAAAATCCATCCTCCTGCTTCCATCAGTGTTTTATTAGCTTCATGGTAATAAGACACAGCAGAAATATGGGCGCAGGTATGCAGGACTGTAATTCTGTTTCTTATGTTTGTATTTTCCAGCGTGCGACATGGACACAAACATAAACAGAGAATAGTAGGAATAATTGCCATGTGTACTTAGTGGATATTTCTTGTTAAGGCTTCAAATGGATCCTGCAGAGAACAGCGAGTGCTCATCAAAGAGACAGCGCTGAAATCTGTATGCAACCGGCTGGACGTTATTCCCTTTGTCTAATTCACAGAGACACTTAATAAGAACAGGTCATGGTGGAAATGTCTCTGCAGCCGCCGCTTCAAGCATCCGTCTTTGTTGTTACCGCAGACTTTTTTTCCCCCTCATTGTTCACCTCTGCTCTTTAATGTTGATAGACCGAGAGGAAAAAAAAAAGAAGAAAAAAGACAAACTCTTCTGGTTTTTCTTTAACCCTTTATCGGGCAAGTGACTGTTTTTTGGTCTC
>JAPQRP010000010.1:27767883-27787596 GCA_037367295.1 Apogon hyalosoma
AGACCACATCGGACCTCAGAGGTGGACCTTACAGACCCTGGAGACCACATCGGACCTCAGAGGTGGACCTTACAGACTCTGGAGACCACATCGAGTCAACAGTCTGTCCTCGCTGGAACCGTTGCTGTCACTGTCTTGTAATATGCGTGTGCGAAATTACCAAAAATAGTCACTTGGCCAATAAAGGGTTAAAAACACGCCACAGTCTTTACCGCAGTCTAATCACAGTGCTTTTACTGTCTACACCACAGACCTGGATCCTGTAAATCCACCATCTACTCCATCCTCCTCCTGTTTACAGACGTTTTTGTCTAGAATTGTTTAGATGAATTAGATTTTTACACCACAGCAGTGACAAAACATGTGGTACAACATAATGTCTATTAAATTAGAGGATGTGGTGTTTCTCAAAGCTCTGGGTGGAGCAGGACCTAGATACACTGCAAACTCACTTTGAACTCAGTTACGTTCAAACCAGAACACTAAGGTCATCCAACGCAGGGTTACCAGCGACTCCCAGAAATATTACAAAGAAAACTGGGGATGCAGCCTTTGCAAACTATGCACCAAAGTTATGGAACACAATCCCGAAGGACATTAGAGAAGCCAGCTGGCTGAATACATTTAAAATCAAATTAAAAACGCTCTTATTTTCATTAGCGTTTTGAAGGAGATAAAAGCGGGGTTACAAACCTAACCATGAATGTCCACTATTTTTACTCCATTTTACTGAAATGTATAATTTAATGTCTAATCATTTATTATTGCATCACTTATTTCACCCCTGTCTTATGCAATTTTATTTTGTGTACTTTTACATAATTTTGTGTGTAATCAAATATTAATTTATTTCTTATTTTACCCCTGTCTTAAGCCTTTTTATGAAAATTTAATTCTCTCTCGTAAATTTTAACTGATGTGAAGCACTTTGGGCTACAGTTTTTGTATGAAAGGTGCCATACAAATAAAGTTTTTTATTATTATTATTATTATTATTATTATTATTATTATTATTATTATTATTATTAACCATTTCTCCGTCTGTATTTAATTAGTAACATGGTCATAGCTGTTCAGCTCTGAGCAGATTTGAGGTTCAGGAAACACTAACTACACACCCTTCTGTAAAGCTAAAATAAATCTGCTGTCAGACTTACAGGATCCATTACAGACAATATAAACACTCATAAAATATAAATTAATGACTGACAGAACGTAAAAGTGTCCATAATGATGCGTGTTGGTACGCAAATGATGTCTTTAATTAGTGATAAAAACAGTGGTGTAATGTTTCTAGTTGATAAACAGCAGACATTAATCATAAAGTGACTAAATATATAAATATTTATATGTCGGAGCTCCGTTCACACACACACACACACACACACACACACACACACACACACACACACACACACATTCAGTCTTGTTCTTAAAGCTCAACAGGCTTCCTTTGCTTGGTTACGTTTTGCCACGTAGACAGGAAGAGGCTTAAGCAAAAGGTCAAACAGGCATCCTGATTAAACAAATTATCAGAATATTTTATTAACCCCAGGGGGAAATTGTGTGTCACAGTTGCTCCGTTCAAGTATGACAAAATTCAACAAAAAGAAAATTTGCATTTATTTATCCATGTTTAACCCATAAAGACCCAGTGCTACGTTCGTCTCAGTTCCCAAATGAATTTTTCTCTGTATTTAATCTTTCTTGAGTAATTTATCACTATTTATTCTAATATTATCCTGTGTATTTTGCGTTTTTTCAGGTATTTTCCTATATTTAATTTTCTGACCATATGCGTGTTCATGAAGGCTCAGATTAAAGTTGAGGGTTTTTATATCAGAAATGGAGAAAAGTGAAGAAAAACAGACTTTTTTCACTCTCATCTCTCATTAACTGAACATAAACCCAGTGTGTCCATCCACTGTCATTGATCCGACTCCATGGGTTTTACTGGTGAATCGATGTTGTAGACGATGACAACGTTTCCATGGTAACTACGAAGCCTCTGAACGCCCAAATGGGTCATACAGTTGCAGAAAAAATGGTTAGCCCACCCCTTGTTTTCTTCAGTTTCTTGTTCATTTTAATGCCTGGTCCAACTAAAGGTGCATTTGTTTGGACAAATACAATGATGGAAAAAAGTTTTTGGACGCCCCGTGCATTTGTAATCTATTACATTCAGAATCCCTCTTCAGTCATTGAACTCTATCCAGTCTTGTTCCATTTTCCAAACCCACATGCTCCCTTCTGCATGTGCGCTGTTCTGTCAGGGTCCAAACTGGATGTTTCAGTAGATAATGAAACACATCCGGGACACGACATGTGGAAACTGTCAAGAATTTAGTTTGGTTATTTTTTCTTAGTAACAATTAACAAAAAAAAAAAAAAAAGCATTTGTTTGCGTCTGTTTGATGCAGCCACGCCTTCTGAAACACAAAAAAAGATTTTTATGCACATATTTCATGATAATATTTGAGATTATGCAAAATTTTACGGGTTTCCATCACTGTATAATGATACCAATAAAAACAGCTCATAGTAGTTGAATTTCAGAGCTGATATCTATCCATTTTCCATGTTTTCTTTTCTGTCTGTTTTAGTCACATGATCCACACAGGAGTTAGGACTGGATTGCATAACCATTGTTTTTGAGGACTTTTGATGGTCTAATAATTTTTTGCAAGACTGTACATGATGATGAAAAGAAGACAAACTTTACAGCAATTACTGACAGAATTAGTGGATCAACAGGTTTAGGACAGTTTATATCAGTAGATGGTTTTGGTCGCTAGTGGATATTTGGGTCGTTATGGGATAGTCACACACATACACACCAAATATACAAATTAAACATGCTATGAAGACACAGTTACAACATATACACACACACACACACACACGCACACGCACACGCACACACACACACACACAAACATACACAATATATCATCAATATAATTAAACAAATATGCATGAATAGGTGTGCAAAAATGTTGTTGTTTTATCAAAAATTCTGTGTATAATGAAGAAATAAAGAAATAAGGAAAGATTATCCCCACTCCTTTGCAGAAACACGCTTGCACAACAGCAGTTTTTTTCCTGGCGAATGTGTTGGACGTTCCCCAAACGCATCACTGCTCTTAAACTCGTTAAATCCTGTGAGATGTTTACTTCAACGACAGCGTAACTGACCGCATTTGTCACTGTACTGAAAGCAGAGCTGGAATAATAAGGTGCGGCTTTGTCAGTCTTTAGCGGCATCAAGGAAACGGTGAGGTCAGAGGCTGACAGGCTGCCATGTCACTGCCTCTGGATCAGTGCAGGAGTCGGAGCATCAGCTGTGCCAGTCCGCTTGGCAGCTCCTCAAGCAACAATAGCCAGGATTCTGAGGGCGGGCCAGACGGGCCGGGCTGATTTCACGTCACTCTGCAGCCTTCTTTCCACAGACGGACTGCGCTTTCATTATTTATACAACTGAACGCTGATCTTTTTCCCCTCAAGTATCATTTCCCAGGAACAAATGATGCCTTCAGACTGCGAGGCACAACGTTTACCGGCTCTTTTACTTTCACATGTGACTGTTCGGTTTTTCTGCAGAGCGACAGGGACGCGTCTTAATACACATCTGACACTGACGTGGAGGTTTAGTCGAAAGAGATATGACAGAGTATGAGCTCCGGACACGAATAAAACTGTCACGAAGGCAGGAGACAGGCTGACAGGCAGGTAGATTGAGTTCTGCAGGAATTCACCTGAAACCAAACTGCTCTGGTAAAATAATGCATCATATGGATTCATGAGCTTCACATGTATGACTGTCAACATGTTTATGAACTTATTAAAACCCTGAACCAAAAGGTGGAGGGGTTTATACTGTCATATTTACACAGACCTAAACAGCTGTTAGGGACCAAAAGAATCTACGGATCTAATCCAGTCAATAATGTAAATAAAGCAGTTTGAATGCAGACTCAGTTTTTCAATGACATTAAATGAATGCCCCGCCCCCTGAAGGGGAGGCAAGGGGTATTATTTTGGTTTGGTCTGTTTGTTAACACTCTAGCAGCAAAACTATTTAGTAATCTATAAACCCAATTTGGTATGAATTTACCTGTGACCAAGAATAGATGTGATTACATTTTGGGAAAAGTAGGTCAAAGTTTCAGTTTTTTATGATTTTTTAAATCTTTTTTTCCCTATTTACTTATTAAAATTTCAAATGTCTTTAGCAGCAAAACTATTAGTTGAATTCATACCAAATTGGGATTATAGATTTCCAGTGACCCAGAATACATGTCATTACATTGTGACAAAAGTAGGTCAAAGTAAAAAAATGTTATGAATTTTTTAAAATCTTTTTTTTCCCAGATGCACTTATAATGGGTGAAATTTCAAATGTCTGTAGCAGCAAAACTATTGGTTGAATTCAGACCAAATTGGGTTTATAGATGCCAGTGACCAAGAATAGATGTGATTACATTTTGGGAAAAGTAGGTCAAAGTAAAATAAAAAAATGTAGGAATTTGTTAAATCAAATTTGTTCTCCCATTTACTTATAATGGGCGAAATTTCACATCTATAAAAATATCAATTTTGTTTCAATTTACTTAAAACTTGCCATGTATATAGAGGTAATAGATATGGTGACATCAGCACACACAGACATGACGACATCAGCCGTAATCAAAGTAAGCTACAATACGTGTGAGGGGCGGGGTTTGTTGTGCCTAAAACCACTTGTTTGGATCAGATTTAGATGTTCTACATAGTGAACATGGACACGCTGTTATCTTCTGCAACACTGACTAGTTTCACTAGTAAAACTCATGTAGTTTGATTTAAAAAAAAAGATGCTAGTTATGTTCAGTTAATGATTTTTTTCCCTTTTCTTCAGTTTTCTCTGTTTGGACATAATATCCTTTGAATTGAAACTGAGCTTTTATGAACATCTACATGATCAGTGAATTAAATATAAGAAAAACATAAAATGCAGAAGATAATATCATAATAAATTGCGGTAAATCGCTCAAGAAAAGTTAAATCTAGAGAAAATCTCATTTGGAAGTCAACACAAAAATGGTTCTGAGGTCTTTGGTATTTGACGGGTGATCATTGACCCTCAAACTGTGGAAACAGTGATGAAATATTAGATTTTTGTTACCTCATGTCAGCTAATGGAGATGAATATTGTGATTATCCAAATAATTATGCTTGGGTCCAATAACTGTGATAAAGTCCTCATTTTAAAAAGTGGGGTGAGCTGCTTGAACACAGGATTTCCACAGAAAAATGCACACTGCAGAGGATAATATTATAATAAATGGTCATAAATCACTTAGTTAAGGTTCAATATCAAGAAACTTTCATTTGGAATTTGCCACAAAAATCCTTCCTGGAGTTTTACATTTACAGTATATGCAAGTAACAAGGAAAAAGTCAACAAACTAACCTGCTTTGGAGAAAACAAATACAGCTCCAGTGGCAATTGGAAATAAAGCCAATCTGACACAAAAAAAAGGGGTTTGGCTGCAGAACTGATCAAGTTTCAATGTCATATATGAGACCAGTAATAAATACGCCAGAACCCACTCAATTTTACATATGAAATAAATTAAAGTGTAACATAAAATATAAAAATATACAATAAAAGGAATAATGAAGCAAGAATTAATTCCAAATTAAATGGATTCCTACATGGACAGTGTAGGAGTTGGAGGAACTGATGTATGAGGGTGTTTTTTGGTTTTTTTTTTTTTATCGTTTAGCTCATTATTTTACTTTTACCTGCTGGTTTTCAGGCTCAGATCTTCCTTGGTTCTGGTTTCCGGCTGAAGTCGACAGCTGTTTCCAGAGATAAACTCACTTTTTCATAAACTCTCTCCATCTGTCTGCGTTCTATTCGTCAGGTAGAGTGGCTTCAAATCCAAATGACTGCTAACGTTAGTCTGTTGGATGCAAAAACACAGACCAGACCACTGATGTATCACATTTACACCAAATAAGTTCATTCTGCTGGTACCTTCTGTTGGCAGCGGTCGTATGTACCGACATGTTTTTGCTTTAATATGTTTGAGCAGAAATATCTGTATGTTATAGTGAGAAAAAAAAAAAATCACGACACAAACAAGCTGCTCTTGGTAACAAAAGCTGTAAAGGAAAATAATTCACTGGGCTTATCCTCAGAAACAACATTCAATGCACAAACATACCATAAATAACAGCTGAAGGCCTTATACTGTATAATCCACTGAACGTATAGTTGCATATGTATGACAGCGGCGGCTGCTGGGCTTTAAAACAGAGGAAGCTCATCTCATGGCTCCATCATAAAACTTGTCGTATTATAGCAAAGCATTTAAAAAAATAAAAGGAATGCTAGCTTAGAGGGTATGTGTATGTGCATATGTATATTTGTTTGTGTGTGTGTGCGCATTTCTATAATTTTATCTATTTTCTGACCACTGCCAGCCTGTGTTTTGTTTTATTATTTTGTTTTATGTGTGTGTTTAAAAAAAGGCAAGGCAAGTTCATTTGTACAGCACTGTTCATACGCAGGGTAAGTCAAAGTGCTTTTCAAAGGCACAGAAAAAAATCACAGAAGAAAAAAAAAAAAGGCAAGACATTGTAATTACATTAAAATCAAAAAAGGGGAAAAAAAAAGACGTTAAAATCATCACAGATAAAACGTGCTTTTAAAATGTATTCACAGAGTAAAAGAAAGACATGAATTATACTAAAAAGAAAAACCCAATAAACACATTTATTTTAAAAAATAAATACATAAAAGGAATGCTTTACTTGAGGCTGTTGTGCTTCATCTACACCATAAAACCACAGACACACACTCGCAGGTGTATGACTGGACCCTTTTTCTCTTCAGCTGATGTAGTCGCACAGAAGTCGCTTTTCCACTGACCCTCAAATTAAGCAAAGATCACTTGCGCATAAAAATGTACCTAATGGAAAAATGACTATTTTGCCAAAACTCTCGTTTTTTGACTAAAAGTTTTCGCATTGGCAAGAGGTGGTTTTTGGGGCGTAGTACAAATGGTATATTATGGAAAACTGCATTGGAAAGAGCTTTTTTAGCAACTAGAGTCAGGTGAATAAAAAAAAACAGATGTTGACGGACATTACAACAATTGAAGAAGAGTTTTAGAAGAAACATGGTGCGGTATGTGTGGACACACCAGGAAACGGAATCATTTTTTAATTTAGTGCGGGATAGAGGGGTAATATATAATAATAATGAATATATCTGTAAATCAACACCATATTTATGTTTGTCACCATGTTTATGGAACGACTTCTTGTGTTTTCTCGTGATAATAAATAAATAAATCATCGCATTTGTGATTTAATGGAAAAACCGACAGTATGCACTTCTGTGCAAAACTTTACTGACATTTGCTAAATGTCGAAAAAACAGATGTCCAATGGAAAAGCGACTACTGTCCAACCACCGCCCTTCCACATGGACTGAGCTCCATCCTGCTCCGATGCCCGTATGTTTCAACATCACTGTCAAAACAGCTTCATCCAATCCAACGTCCAGAGTCCAGCGTCCTGGCCCCGCCTACTGACCGTTCACCCCCAGAGACGCTGAACACCTGTGGGAGGGTTTGATGCATTTAGCCAATGAGCACCATGCTTCCCTGCAGTTTAAACAGCTGGGTGCTGCCTCATGGACAACCCACTGACACTCAACATCAACGGGGAATTCAACAGTGTAGGCGACCGATACCAGAATGTATCGGGGATTCATGCCGGAAAGCAAACGATAAACAGCTGACCAGAACATAGCTGTAAAGTTAAGTGCATGCTTGTGCAATTTTAATGTAAATGTAATTCGTACCTTTATTGTAAATTCAACAGTGCAATTCTGTCCATTCATTTCCTGAAATGTTAGGGGACGTTCAGCTTCCCTTCCTGACTCAAAGCAGCCGCCTCATATGTACGTATATATGTACGCATGTATGTATGTATGTATGTATGTATATATGTGCACTACCAGTCAAACCTTTGGACTCACCTTGGACCTCAGACGGCCAACCAGTGCTCTGCATCACTGGTAACTCATTCAAGACTGGTGGAAAACATTTCAGGTGTCTGCACATTCTGGTCATTCTCTGGATGAGCTTCATGAGGTAAAGCAATAATAAAAAGTAAAGTTTGGCTATTTTGAAGAATCTAAAATGTAAAACATGCTTTGAGTTATGTCACACCTTTTTTTATCTACATAATTCCATCTGTGTTCATTCATAGTTTCGATGCCTTCAGTGAGAATCTACAATGGAAATAGTCATGAAAATAAAGAAAAGCCCAGTGAGTCCAAACTTGACAGGTTGTGTAGGTATGATCTTCAAGCCAATAGACTTACTTTGACTAGTGTGGGCCTTCAACTTTGACCAAAGACTAATCAGAAAACCTGATTGTTTTAATTCTGTTCCATTGGATTTCCCACCATAAAAAATGTTGGAAAACATCCCAGTGTCGATAATACCAAAAATAATAATAATAATAATAATAATAATAAGTCAAGTTGGCCATTTATAGGATAGGTTAATGTGCTTATTATCCCTGTACACTGTAAAAAAAAAAAAAAACACTTTTTCCTTCCTGGTCATTGTTTTTTCATAGAATGTGTGATGTTCAGTTTCCTTTCAGAAGTGCAGTGTGAGTCTTGGTACAGACACTGAGAACAGAAACGTGTTCATCTTGGAGGTGCAAAAACAAAGTTCCTTCAGTCCAGGACATTTCATACTTCACCTACAAACTCAAGTGCCAAACTTGTGGGGGTTCCTCCCCTTTTCCGCATTAACCACGCCCACTTCAAAGACCAAACCAATAGCGTAATAGTTCTCGCACACGCACGAGAACAAAGTTCTGCCCGGATGGTGCGTTGAGAACAGGGTGTGAGAACTCCAAAACTGGGGCTGTGAGATGAAAAGTCTCCGTTCTTGCGGAGAATGTGGCAGAGTTAAAAATGAATCGAACCAAATGAAGGTGTGACATTTCAGTATTCATCACCCATGTAACTGCACCTGAGAGTAACTGTAGACGTGGTCTGAATACGGAGTAGTGACGGTCTTCAGTCAACTTCATTGCAAAAGTGACTGATTTTCTCTTTCTTTTATTTGATTTCTTTCTAAATCAGACTTCAAGGTTATTTCATGTCACTATTTTACTCATTGCACCTTTAAATTAGCTTTGGCTTTGTGGCGTTGATACTTTATGTTAAGTAAACCGCATAAGAGCCTCCTCCAGGATTCGCCGTAGGTCAGAGCTCAGTGTCAGACCTCGAGGCCAGCGTGGAGCTAATGTTTCTCTGGCGGGGGGTTAATCACTCACCTGTACAGACCTGACAGAGTTCTGCAGAGAGCGAGCAGCAGTCGCCTCCACATGACTCTTCACAGCTGCATCATATCAAAAGCGGCACGCGGCATGTTCGCATCAACGTTACATCCCATAATCCAGCCTGCAGAGCGGCTGCGAGGCGCTAAAGCTGACAGTGAAAGGATGAAGACGTGCGCTGGTTTTGACCTCCGCCGTTACGTTTTCGTCGGGGTTTGTCTGTTTGTCTGAAATGTTGACACTGGCACAAGGAGCGAATTTTTACATTCGCTCATTTCATTTTGGTACCTGGGCCTTTTCCAGCTTTTTAAATCCAATAAAAACAGAGAAATTTAGACATATTTCCCCCCAGGGTGAACCTAATGATGATCTCAGATAAATGCAAATCCCAAACCATCCCAAAATTCATGCATTTTTAATAATATATCGGGGCCAAAAATAGGGCTTGAAAAACTGCCCAGGTGTCAGTGCATTTTATGTTGAAAATATGGTCTTATATAGACACTGTGTTAAATGTGATGATCCTAGTGGTTTTTCTAATCCAGACATTTGGGTTTTTCGTGAATCTCAGAATCATTCCAGGTTTTGCGTGTAACCCGTCGTGTCCATTGGAGTTACATGCGGAACCTACCCATTTAAACACAAATAAATCGCAAGTGATTTTGCAACAGCGGCCATTTTTGTGAAACACTCTGCCTTGCATACCTGCGAGAGAATAAAAAGATATTTGAAAAAAATAGTCACACGTAATGTCCGTGTCCTTTTTATCAGGTTACATGCGGATTTTTGTATAAAAAAATATAAAAGTGTGTGTAGTTTCTCTTTTATCTCAGTAAATATTTATTTTTAAAAACAGACCCAAAGTGCTTCCTTTCATAACATTCGTCTACATCTGGTTTGTTCTTAAGTCTTGAATGTGAATTCTTCTGTGAAACTGGTCCTAAAAACAGGACATGGGGCTAAAAATTCATTTATTGTCATTACGTGCACATAATGAAATTTTGCTTACAGGTAATTCTCTGCCGGATAAAAAAATATTAAGACACTCAAAAAAATATACATCAAGATTACGCACATCATGTACAGAAAAAAAAAAAAGAATACAACCACAGTATGTGTAGGTTGAATGTAAATGGCGTACACATGCAGCCACTGCCTCCTTTTCCTGCCCACAATAAGAAAACTCCCTTTCCCACTGGTCCTGTTATAGCTTCGGCTGCAGATGTGGCGTTCTGTCACCACGGTCAGTCCTGGTTTTGGGGACAGGAATCAGCCGACCCTACCATCCACGACTAATTTCTATCAACCCAATATATTTGTGGAGCTCGTAGCTCGTAGCTCCACCGCAATTAGTAAATGCTTTCCACAGGGAGGGATAATGAGTGAATATGCGTGGAGGAAAAATAACATTTTGTACCCAGTGTGTATCTTTATCCGCGTTCTGTTGAATGTTTCATGATGTTGTTTTATTCTGCTCAGACTATTAATACTCGGCTGCTATCAGACGGATGAAGAGACAGCTGCCGCCTGCACCTTTGTACCCACAGTAAAAAAACAATTAGCTGTGTTTTTGTCAGGCTGATCTAACGCGTCTGTCTTTTATAGTTGTTATTGTGCAGTGAAAGGAAGCGTCAGGATTTTGGAGACGAACACAGAACCTTCCATAAAAGGTGCTTGCTGTGAAATTGTATTTACAGGTAACCGCATACATAACAAGCCGGCCTGATTATAAATAATAATAATCTGTAAACATCCTGGACATTAAACCGAGTAAATGCACTGACAGGCCACATACCATCCAAAAATGTACAGTTTCCATCACTGGGGAAGCACCATTAAATTTCTCAGTGCTTGTTTCATTTATAGAATAAATAATGGATTAGTGTCGTCTTCCATTTACCATATTCATACTGGGGACAGATTAAGACGATCCAGAACACGAGCAGATTTAACTGTCCCGAAGAGACAAACATCTCTGGGTCAGTTCCCCCCACTTCGAGAATAAACTCATACAATAATATATACCAGTGTTTTTCAACCTTGGGGTCGGGACCCCACATGGAGTCGCCTGGAATTCAAATGGGGTCGCCAGAATTTTCTAGTAACTGATAAAATAAAATAAATGTAAAATAAAATATATGGTGAGTTGAGAGAGACAATCACAATCCATAATGGACATGACAAACAGAAGCTGAAACTGAAGCGCTGCGGTACTGTTTATCTGTCAAATGTTCAAACTGAAGCGCTGCGGTGCTGTTTATCTGTCAAATGTTCAAACTGAAGCACTGTGGTACTGTTTCTGTCAAATGTTCAAACTGAAGCGCTGCGGTACTGTTTATCTGTCAAATGTTCAAACTGAAGCGCTGCGGTACTGTTTATCTGTCAAATGTTCAAACCGAAGCGCTGCGGTACTGTTTATCTGTCAAATGTTCAAACTGAAGCGCTGCGGTACTGTTTATCTGTCAAATGTGAACATTTATTTACAACATAGTATAGCAAACTATTACATGATCCAAAACAAATTAATTTTTTGCAAAAACAAGTCTCCATTTTGCCAGAAATGTGTGATGCTAAAATGGGGTCATGAGCCAAAAAAGGTTGGGAACCACTGATATGTACTATACATATACTCCACTAAATATACAGTGAAGTTACTCTTATTCCTGCATAAGTCATTTCTAAACTTGATTAAAAAGCCATCATCATCATCATCATCATTCCTTGTTGCTTTCTTGGATTCAGTTCTTTCCTTTTTTGGTTTGGTTGGTTTATTTATTCGCACAAATAGAAACACAGAAAACATAACATGGTAAATGAATAAATAAAAACACTTGCGGGAGGAGGGAAGAAGCACTACATGTTTATACAAAGCCCTCCCCCTTCTATTATAGTAATACAAAACATGTATAAATAAGGATTTTGATCATTTTTCCCATCTGGGTTCTATGTGGTTATGTTTGGAACGTCTGTCTGTTCTAATGGTATCTATTAATGTCTTATTCGTCACTTATTTCTGTTATTTTTAGTCCTTTTTACATAAGCCAATATCATTATTTTATTGTCTTTTATACAACAGGACAAGGAGCAGCAGTTGAAAACATGCGTGTTGTTAAGACTGACGTGTTTGGGGTAAAAGTACACACTGATCTAGAACCGTCCTGCATGAAAAATAAGAAAATAGCGAGAAAATAGTGATGTCCTTGTCTGTGGCTGGAAAGCGGCGCTCATTGAAATCCGAACTGATTATCCATTGAACCGAAGAGAGGAAGTGCAACCAAAGGCCCTGGGGTCAACAAGGCAGCTGAATGGGATGGATTTACGTTTGGGTCCTGGCTGATCGATGAGCCAGGGTTTTTCGTCATACTTTTTTTCTTCCTGGTCATTGTTTTTTCATAGAATGTGTGACGTTCAGTTTGCTTTCAGAAGTGCAGTGTGAGTTCAGACACTGAGAACAGACACGTGTTCATCTTCGAGTTGGGAAAAGCTAAGTTCCGTCTGTCCAGGACATTTCATACTTCTAGAAACTCAAGTGCGGAACTTGTGGGGGTTCCGCCCCTTTTCCACATTAACCACGCCCACTTCAAAGACCAAACCAATTGTACAATAGGTCTTGCACACGCACGAGAAGAAAGTTCTGCTCGGATGGTGTGTCGAGAACAAGCTGCGAGAACATCCCATAAAAAGGGGAAAGTGTCCGCCATTTTGGCCTGAATCGCTACTGATTTTTCATTTACTTTTTATTAACAATAAAGTTAAACAGTACAAATATGACAGTATTACCACACAGAGGATAAAAAAATCTAACAGTGAGAATTAAGTCATACAGTGGTGGAAAAAGATTTTGGAAGCGCTTAAAATTTTACATAATCTCAAACATTATGATGAAATATTTGCATAAAACTCTTTGTGTTTCAGAAGGCGTGGCTGCATCAGACGCAAAAAAATGCATTTTTTTGTTAATTGTTACTAAGAAAAAAATAACCAAACTAAATTCTTGACAGTTTCAACATATCAAGTCCTGGATGTGTTTCATTATCTACTGAAACATCCAGTTTGGACCCTGACAGAACAGCGCACGTGCAGAAGGGAGCATGTGGGTTTGGAAAATGGAACAACACTGGATAGAGTTCAATGACTGAAGAGGGATTCTGAATGTAATAGATTACAAATGCATGGGGCGTCCAAAAACTTTTTTCCACCACTGTATTATTTAAAAAAACAAATGTAATATTGGGAGGCTAATAATTCTGGTTCATGTGTTTAAAATGTCTTAATGCTACATCATTTCCTTCATTAATCCAATCTATATTCAATCCAATCTGCTGCTGGACTGTGTTTTGGTGCCAACAGCTACAGTAGAAGCATCAATAAGTAGCTTTTATACTTTATTCTTATAATATTGACTCTACAATATGTAATACTGAAAATTATTCTCATATTAAGGGTTTTTAAATGGCATTTTCATAATAGAATGACTTTAAAGTGGTTTTAGGGCCACTTTGATGATCATTGTATAATATTTATGTTGTAGTATGAAGTGTTTTGTACATTTAACTTTATTACTGTTTATAAAACTTGGCGGTCATTAAATCCAAAATGGTGATAATGCTAATGCCGCCAAAATGCTACTGCAACAACATGTAGGCGTGTTCTTAAAAAATGCACCGTCTGCATCTTTACTTCCATATTCTTTAACCATTAGCATTTGATGTGAATTAAGTATAAAATCACACACTGATCGTTACATATTCATCAAGATAAATGTACCAACTTCAGACTTTCTTTGTTAATTAGCGTCTACATTTAGCATCATGATTGGGTTTACTTTCTCCTCCACTTTGAGATGTTTTCTTTACACATAAATTCAACTTTTGATCCTTAACTTAGTTGCACAGCTTTGCGCAATAACAGCGCCGATCAACAACATGAGTTTCTGTGTTTTAACTTGTTGACGTGTCGACAGTCTGTTCATACCGTATCCAAGTTGAGCAGATCTGTGTGGAACAGTGTGTCGGCAATTAACCTCAGAATACTGCCGTTTCCATCTGCAGGAGCCTGAAAGAGTTCATTTTTGCAACGTATCCCTTTAAATCACATTAACCAAACCCTACATTGAACAGATATTTACAGAACATATGGGAAACGCTTCAACTTCAGAATAGTCGCAGTGGAAAGTGAAGTCGGAGTATAATTACGCCACATTTGACCAAACGGATCTTTAATGCATTTCACAGAGCGCGAAGGTTCCTCGAATAAAAACGTGTTGGGGAGTCATTACAACATCGCAGGTCAGCAAAGTCTGTGGATCAGATGTGAGACTGTCTCTACGTCTAAACAACTCCATTCATTTACCAGGTAGAGTCGGGAGTAATGACTTACAAAAGTAATGCATTACACTAATGGATTACTTTCTGCTGTAATACAGCAGCATTAGTAATCAATTTTCAGTAATATTTTACTCTGTACATGTTCAATAGCGCTTGCGTTACAACACACTTTTCGCCCATAATTGAACTGCTCAAAAAAAAACAAAAAAAAAAACCAGGAAGACCGTGAGACCTTAACCCTTTAACCCCTGACGTGTCTGTGGTGAACGTTCTGAATGTATGATTTATTTTAAACATTCATAAAAATTCAACCTTTTGCGCAATAGTTATAGAATAGATATTGTTCTTTCCACAGACGTCTGAGCATGCTCAGTGCGCCCCCTCCTGTCTATGTAACGGGGGGGGCAAAACAACAGTGAGTGAGACCGACTCACTACTGCGTACGCGCCATTTAGGACAAGAGTCTGTATGCAACTCAAAAGTAACACAGGAGTCATGTAATGGATTACAATTCTGAGAGGAACCAGTAATGTCGTAAAGTAAGGAATTCATTTCAAACGAGTGGTGCCAGGCACAACCAGAACCTAGAAAAGGCAGAGACGCACTCATTTTTAACTGACATACATTTCATCACCCGTGTTCTGTCTGTTTAGTTGTGTGTGAGTACAGAGGTGAATGTAGAGGCTAATGCCCCTGTGATCATCCTATGGCAATTTGTTTTTGTCTGTCTGTTTTGATGACACCTACGTCATCATTATGTGTATTTTAATTTTTTTTTTTAATTTATAGCGAACAAGTGATGTATCAGTGTTGGCCGTTTTATGTCTTGTCCTGTCACCTGCCTCGGGACTACAGAGGAAAAAGTAGTTATTTTTACTTATTCTGGTGTATTTTTATACAGCAATGTTCATAAATCTGCATGGTCCCTATTACATAAACCAATAAAATAAAAAATACAAACAAACAAACAAAAAAAACCGCCCCTCACTCGTTTTGTAGCTTATTTTGGCATCGATCCAGCTGATGTCATCATGTCTATGCATGTTCTGATGTCAGCATGTCAGTTGCTTCTATATCTGTACGAAGGCTGAAGTAAACTGAAACAAAATTGATGCTTAATAGACATTTGAAATTTTGCCCATTATACATCAATAGAAAAAAAAAGATTAAAAAAATTCATTAAAAATTTTGACCTTCTTTTCCCAAAATCTATTCAAATCTATTGTGGGTCACTGGCAATCTATAAACCCAGTCTGGTCTGAATTCAACCAATAGTTTTGCCACTAAAGTGTAAACAAACAAAGAAAACCAAAAACAAAAGCCCTTGCCTCTCCTTTTTTTTTTTTGGGGGGGGGGGGTAATAACAGTAACCACTAATGTGTAATGTATTACAGTTTAGAAGTAACTTGAACAGCACTGTTCCAAGGTCAGAGGAAAATCACCCTTCATGACTTGTAGGCCTCGCAGATGTGGCCTCAGTCAAAATCCAGATTTTTTTTGCTCAAATTGTCAAGCTTGGAATATGTGAAAGGAGAGCTGAAAAGAGAGAAGAAAAAGCCCAGGAGTCGGGTGAAAAAGAAAGAAAAAGAACAGCCGAAGCTGGAGGCGCTGACCCATCTCTGAGTGAATGAGCGCTCTGCCACAGCCTACATTTATGGCACGCCGTCGCCTGCTGCGAAAACATGATTAGCTGACGGGCACGAGCAGAGGGGGTGTAAATATTCGTCTAATCGCCGACGGCTGCAGTAGTCATCATCACAGCTGGAACGGAGCAGGAACCAGAAAAGGCCAAATCAGCCGATAGTGAAATGAGGGCTGGATGATGATGATGATGATCAGGTTCTTCATCCCTCACGTAGCCCGAAGGCTGCTGAGATTTGTGTCGAGTCCAGGGCGTCCACAAAGTCTCTTCACAACTTCAAACAAATATTACAAAAGCCGTTGATGACATATGTTCCTCAGATTTGTTCCGCGTTCTCAGTGGTTTTGAAGGTTTTTAATCACATTGTGGGATTTTGTGTAATTAAGTCACTGGTCCATTCTTCTTTAATGGGAGATCAGTTAGTGCAAATGTTGACCTTTGACCTTTGGACTGAATGTGTGTCACCACAACTGGATGACCTTCAGCCAACCATCATTCTCCAGGTCGATGTTGCACCGCCACCAGTTGGGAGGAGTTTCCCAGCATGCATTGGGACAGTTTTCATGCGTTTCACAGTGTTCTGAGTTGATAAGAAGTGTTGTTCATTTTTTATAGCAGAGTTATGGTGTGTTTTACCCTTTTTTTTTTTGTTTTCGTTGAATGAATCTTTCTATTGAGTTACGTATTCTTGCACCGTTAGCGAAGTTGTTTCATGACTCTCTGCAATGGCGTTCCGTAGGGATGGTCAAAAATAATATATAACATTTAAATGATAATTTCTGGTTGGTCACATGCTCGGTAGGGTTAGGGGTCGAGTTAGAAATATCTCCTGTTGTCTGGTAAGTCTGCTTTTCAAGTAAAACTAATTAGTTATTAATAATTAAATAGATGAACATATACCTAGTAACAATTAAGAGTTAATATTACTCACTTTTTATGAGTATTTTGTGGTGTAATGTTTTGGAATATTAGGTGGATTTTACCTCATTTCTTCTACGGTGTTATAGCTGTTAAAGTTAGTTACATTTTACTCAAAAAAAGGGTTAAAATTAACTCAACCAAAATAAGTGCAAACTGTTACCTCACTTTTATTGAGTAGATTCTAAAGTTGTTGTTTTTTTTTTATAGTGTAGGTTAAAGACGCAGGCGGATGCGGACATTCCGTACGTAATTCCGTCCCTTTTCCGTGAAGCTTGCAGATGCAAAACCCCGACGGCGAAAACAGAGCAGTACCACCGGGAACCACGGAGGCGGTGTTGAAATTTGAACAGTATAATTTCCACGAACGTGTGCGTTAGTGAAAAACTACCGACATATTTACGACAACCGCCCTTCTGCATGTCGACATTAGTAAAGCCTCCTCTGCCGTCACTGTGTTTGTTTTTACCGACTTTCCTCTTCTCAAAAAAAAAAAACGGAAAGAACGTTAATTACGAGCAGCGCCCTCTGGTGGATCGACTGAGAGATGCTCATTCCTTCATGAAGGCGGTAACGCGCGACAACGTTAGCAACAGACGAACCCATTTACAAACGTAAAGCCAACAGAAATGAGCCTTAAACCGTTTCTCCTGCAGCTGTGTTGTTTCACTCTTTGCCCGCGTTACAAACTGAACCCAAACTCATTTCATCTTCGGCTTTCGCAGCACGCGGCAAAACACTTCACACGCCAAAAATGTGGTGCATTGCATCATCTGTCAGAAATGCATGAAAGATGTGTCAAAAGGTAAAGCGGCGTCTGTCAGCGTCATGACGGAGCTGAAATACAGCAGAAGGAAGCATGAGAACGACCGGGACGACTTAACCCTCAAAGACCCGAACGCATCTATGATCGAAAATGATAAATAACCTTTGACCCATTAATCCCACACATACAGTGAAATAATAAAAAGGTAAAATGTAGCGTCAGGGTGTTTCAGCAGCTGCGTCAGATGTGCTTTACGGGTACATCTATAGCGAACGTGGAAACTTCGTTATCTTTTGCAGCATTGGTTCGACTATAAAACATATTTGGGTTTTTCTGTGAAACTGGTTCTAAAAACAGGACATGAGGCTAAAAATTCAAACCAGATGTAGACGAATGTTATGAAGCAAGTTTGGAAGCACTTTGGGTCTATTTTAAAAAAATAAATACTTACTGAGATAAAAGAAACTATTTTTCAGATAAAACACATTTATATTTAATATATTTTATTAAAAAAAAACAAAAACTGCATGTAACATGGTAAAAAGGACACGAAAATTACACGCTACTATTTTTTTGAGTATTTATTGTCTCACAGGTACATTTTGGGAATCAAACTAATTATGCCAGGCAGTGTTTCACAAAAATGGCCGCTGTTGCAAAATCACTAATTTTTTTTTTTTTTTTTTTGTTAAACTGGGCAGGTTCCGCATGTAACACAGGTGGACACGATGGGTTACACACACAACCTGGGATGAGACTGAGATTCATGAAAAACCTGCATGTCTGGATTTGAAAAATCACTAGGATCGTCAAATTTAACACAGTGTAATTATTTATAGAGGTATTTAAGACCACTTATAGTCATGTTTTCCACCTAGGTAGCTTTTCATGTCCCGATTTGGGTTCTATTTTTGACCCCAATATTTTATTAAAATTTTGGGCTCAGATAAATGCAAAAAATATGTCCTCTTGCTCTGAGGTCATCATTAGGTACATCCTGCTGGGAAATAGGTCTATGTTTGTCTTGTGTTATTGGGTCTAAAAAGCTGGAAAAGTACCATGTACCAAAATGAACCCAGTTTCATAGAAGAACCTATATTGTTTTTATGTAAAATGAATGATATATTTAGCTGAAAAAGTCACGTTTTCATCAGTTTTCTCTGTTTTGATACAATAACCTTTGAGTTTACTGAGCTTTTACGAAAATCTACACGGTCGTTAAAGTAAATATTGGAAAATGCCTGATTTAAAATATCAGAAAAATGCGACAAATTAAATCCAATTTTATTTATATGGCGCCAAATCATAACAGAAGCTATCTCATGACACTTTACATATAGAGCAAAACCAGACTAATTGACAGAAACCCAACAGAATCCTCCAGGCTCACTTGGTGTTGGTTAAATGTGGAGACGGTTTCATTTGGAAGTCACCATAAAGAATAGTTCGGGGTCTTTATGGATGAAACATCACCCCAGCTCACCATTTTTTGGTTTTCTCACTTGTGTAAAATAAAAATCTGCATTTGTAATTTCATTTTTATATTAACCCTTTCGCCGCCCTCGTCACATTTCGGCGACGGAGTATGTTGTCTTTTAGATTTCGCTGTTATACTTCATACTCCTTACCACTAGATGGCAGACGTGTGTCGTTCTAGCCCAAGTTTTGCCTACTTCACTGTTGAAAATATTTCAGGAAGTCTC
>JAPQRP010000010.1:27793570-27805068 GCA_037367295.1 Apogon hyalosoma
CCTCCCTCTATCGATCCATCCATCCATCCATACATTGTCCATCCATCCGTCCGTCCGTCCGTCCATCCATCCATCCATCGTCCATCCGTCCGTCCATCCATCCACCATCCATCCACACATCATCCATCCATCCATTGTCCATCTGTTCATCATACATCCATCCATCCATTGTCCATCCATCCACCATCCATCCACACATCATCCATCCATCCATTGTCCATCTGTTCATCCATCCATCATACATCCATCCGTCCGTCCATCCATCCATCCATCCATCCATCCATAGATAGATACACTTTATTGTCTGTCACCAGTGACAGAAATTCTTCTTTGACAGGCTCATATACAGCAACGCGCTAAAAACAAAACATTTATACCAAACACATTAAAATAACATTCAGGTGCAAACGTGTTAAAAAGGAGGAGGGGTGCAGTTAAAAACAGCAAAGTGTTCATTTTAGATTATTTAGTGCAGTTATTGCAGAAGGGATGAAGGATTCTTTATAGATGTTCTTCCGGGCCAGTGGAACTCCATCCATCCGTCCGTCCATCTGTAAACAATGTTTCTAGACTCTCCCATCAGTCAGAATGACTTGATACTTGCTGTGGAACATCTCTGGTGTAAGGTCTACTGAGTTTGTTCAAAGAACTGGGAAATATTGATTTTTGAAAAAAAATGTTTATCAATTTTTGAAAAATTTTAAATCCCCATTGTTTTATAATGGGATGCATTTCAAAGGGCTATAACTTGAAAACAGTTGAAGACATTGATATAATTACTATATATAGATAGGAAGTCACATAAGGGTTTTCATTTGGATCCATGACCTTTGACCTTGAGTGACACTAAAGGCTCAAACTCAACTTGGTGACCAGTGTCTACCTTTCAACAGTCTTACTCTCTGAAACTACAGGTCGGATTCATTTCAAATGTTTTTATGTATCTTCCAAAGTTTGTTCACAATTTTGATAAATTTAAATGTGTAATTTTTGAAATATTAAAAAATGGTCTTCACTTATAATGGTCCATATTTTGATGGCTTATAAAATGGAAATGGTCAGAGATATTAATATCCTCCTGAGACCCAGGAAGGGAAAAGTTTTGGCTTTTTTTTTTTTACATTAAATACTTGTCTTGATTGGAAACAATATGATGCAATAGTTTTTTTTTTTTAGGTAGATTTTTATTTTTTGATGGAATGTCCTTTGCAGTGGACAGTGTTTTTTTTTTTTTCTTTTATAAATAAAGCTGTAAAACTCTTGTCCCCTACAGGGGACACAAATGCATTACTGGGTCTCAGGAGGACGTATTTACTATTGAGCACTGATAGGAAGTCATATATGGACTTTCATTTCGTTGAGTTCTCCTCCAGTGGAAGTACCACCCACTTCTGTTGGGAGACTGATCACCTGCATCCAGACCACAGGACTCTAACATAGAACAGAACTTGACAACCTCACAAATTCAACTTGTTATTGATAGAATATGTTGGTGAGCTACAGGGTCATTGGTCCTATTTTTTTTTTTTTTCTTTTTTTTTATTTGTGTCTTGCAAGAATCCAAATTGCAAATGAGGTGTTTTTGTGTTTAAACTAATAAGATAATCCACTAATCACAGTCTCCAGTTTTTCTCTTTATATAACATACTACCTTTTCCACATTTCCAGCTGCAGATTGCTCTCTTTGAGCCGCGGAGGCTCTGTAATATATGTATGAATGTATTAAGTACATTATAATCCAGATGGAACTTAATGAGCTGGACAGAAATGTGTTAAAACCGAAGCCGAAAAATGATTCTAAAGCAGCAGCAGCAGCCTCTGGTAGAGTCTGAAACATGAAAAAACCCAACATTTCATGTAAGAGAGATCAAGTGGGGATAAAGAGAGGATCACACATTTGAACCATTTCTCATTAGAGCCATTTATTTTGTGATGAAAAGGGAGCCATAGAAAATGTCATTAATCCATGAACTACCAGGATGACTGGAATTTTAATGCGGGCGGCGAACGCATGAAACAGCTTCAAGTGATATCATCTGTGTCTTTCAGAAGACTCATGTAGCTAAAGAATATTATGCCACTTAAAAGCTCCACTCTTTCCCAAATGACACTTGATTTCCATCCAATTATTTTATCCTTTTTCTTTTGGTGTTTCCTTCGATTCACTGCTGCACATTTCAACTACGAGCAAGGACAGTCTTTGTGGAAGAAAAAGAAAATTATATATATATTTCAGTCCATTTTTATCAAAAGCTTCCTGGATCCAGTCCAACAGCTATTTGCTGACAGCAAATTTTAATCCTTCGATTAAAAGCAGAAAAGCTTATCTCAGAAAAACAGACGTTGAAATCAATCACTCGATCTCCTTCTAGTTCGCTGTAAAATATTAAAATAGTAAAAAGACAGGCCGTGCAAAAAACAGCCCTCGGAGGAATAATTTGCCTCACATTTCCCTTCAGAGATGGGACATTTGGTGCCTTCTTAGTGAGTGCAGATGGAAAACTGCATGAAAAAACAAGTTTGTGTTTGGAGTGACAAGCATCAACCGACAGCGCTACAGGGGCCTTTAATTTGAGGCAGACGACGCGACGATTAGCATGAATTAGATGCTTTGGACATGAGAGGCTGCGTATGTTTACTGATGCTCTGTGCCAGTGCAACACGCCAAAGGCCCCGAACACGTTTAAAAGCACTGGCGCCGTTCCACCAGGGTTAGGCTCGGTTCTTTTTCCAGAACAAAATGATGTTGTCTGTGAGCTACGCTAATGACAGCCAGGGTAAATCAGGTGAAACTGAGGAACCACGACGCAGATGATAAAACACACGCAGATTTTGTTGACACTGTGGGAATTACAACTTCATCTACTGGAATTTATTTACATGTTATTCAGGCTACGTTCAGACTGTGGGCAAATGTGGCCAAATCCATTATTTTGCCTGATTTGTTTAAGACAGTTTGAACAGCACAAATCCAATTTTTTCAAATCAAACCCAGGCGACTTTCATATGTGGTCATAAATCCGATACGTACCCGATATTTTGCGATGTGACTTCAGTTTGAACAGCCAGGTCGCATTTATCTGACCTTTACGTCATTGAAATGCGACAAATGTCACAATTCTGCGTCCCAGGATCGTTTTGTCGTATGTCCGTCTGTCTGTCTTTTCAGCAACATGATCGCATTATCTGAAGAATGCAGTGAGATGTCGGCACCAAATTTATACAGTGGATGCATCTCGCATTCTTGCAGAAGCCTGTTGAAAGTCAGTGACCTTGACCTACTTTTTCAAGGTCAAATGGTGACATGTCCTTTCAACGATGCATTATCTGAAGAATGCGCTGAGATTTACACATCTAATTTAGACAAAGACAATCTAATGTAAATTATGGGGCAGTAACATTCAACAAAATCTTACACTATATTTGGTCGAGGGGTATTAGAAGTGCACAGCACGTTATGTTCTCTGTTCGGATTTACTCTGACTTTTCATGAGCATCTAAATTAAATGTAGGGAATTAAATGCAGGAAAAGACACGATTCGCAGTGAAAATGGCAAAATACAGAGGATAATATTATAATAAATGGTGATAAATCACTTAAGAAAGGTGGAATAGAGAGATAAATTCATTTGGGAACTGAGACAAAATTAGCACTGGGTCTTAAAGGGTTAAACGTCATTTTACACCTTCTCATTCTGAATATTACAGTTATTATCTTTTTATACTTCTAATTTACTACATATAGAGTGTAGTATTTGTTCTATCTATCTATCTATCTATCTATCTATCTATCTATCTATCTATCTATCTATCTATCTATCTATCTATCTATCTATCTGGTGTATAAATCCCTCTAAAGTGTGAGTTTTAATGCCTTCACTTAATCGAAACGTTTGTTAATACTACTTCAATGTAAAAACTATAGAACAATGTATTAAATATAACCTCCAACTTTTCAGCAGTAATGTAATTAAACGATGTCGTCACTTTTACTGATTTCTTCCAGATTGTGTTACTGCTCCCTCTATTGTATTATTGCATTTCATTATATTGTGTCGGTAAGAAAAAAAAAAAGCAATGAATAAAACCCAGCCCTCATAATCCTTAAAAGTGTGTGTCTTTAGAGGAAGTTGGAGCGCTGTTAAACTTTTGACTTACTTATTACTGCTGGTGTAAGTGTATTATCCATCGTCCTTTTGGCTCCTTTGCAGATCCTGAAGTATATATCTGGCTCTTTAGCTGCTCACAGTTTCACTATGTTTGCCAAAGAGCCTCTCACTTTGCTGAGCAGGTATTGTTCGGTTCATAAGGACAGTTTTTGTGCTGACGACGACTGTCTGGTGTTTCTGGAAATAATAAAATCAGCAAATATTAAAAAAAAAACAAAAAAAACTTAAACAATACTTGATGATAAGTGTATCAGTATGCAGTTTTCATGACCAAACTCACTCATCGTCAATGACATAAGTACATGTAAACTCACAATCCAGCACTTTCACAACCATGTTTGAATTTCTGCTGATATAAAAATAGTACTGAAAATATTCCTGGTCCTCCGGCATTTAACTGCATTTCAGTTTCAGCATAAACATCCTCCTTCAGCAGCACGTCTTGAGCTCTCGTCTGAGACAAATTAAAGGGATAACTTCACATGTTAACCCATAAAGTCCCAGTGCTATTTTTGTGGCAGTTCCCAAATGAATTTTTCCTCCAGATTTCACCTTATTTAAGTGATTTATCACCATATATTATAATATCATCCTCTGTATTTAGTGCTTTTTTTAGTGAAAACCATGTATTTTCCTATATTTAATTCACTGATCATGTAGATCTTCATAACAGCATAAATTAAAGTTGAGGGTAATTGTATGAAAAACAGAGAAAACTGAAGAAAAAGTGACTTTTTCAGCAAAAATATTAACCCATAAAGACCAAAACAGCCACTGGCGACTCAAATCATCTACTTATGTAAAATATTTAACACCTGTTGATCCACTAATCCTACCAGTCCATGAAACTCATGCTCATCAGATATGACCCATTTGGACGTTCAGAGGCTCCGTAGTTGCCGTGGAAACACCATCATCTTCTACAACGTTGATTCACCAGTAAAACCCATGGAGTTGGATCAATGACAGTGGATGGACACACTGGGTTTAAGTTCAGTTAATGATAGATTTGACTGAAAAAGTCACTTTTTCTTCAGTTTTCTCAGATTCTGATACAATAACCCTCAAATGTAATATCAGAGTGGTGATTAAAGTACATGATTAGTAAATTAAATAGAGGAAAATACCTGATTTTCATGGAAAAAGTGCAAAATACAGAGGATAAGATAATAATAAATGGTTTTAAATTACTTAAGAAAGGTTAAATAGAAAGACAAATTGATTCGAGAACTGCCATAAAAGTAACACTGGATCTTTGTGGGTTAAAAACTGAATGTAAAAACAAATGTTTCCCATCCACTGCCATTGATCCAACTCCATGGGTTTTACTGGTGAATCAATGACGTAGAAGATGACGGTGTTTCCACGGTAACTACAGAGCCTCTGAACGTCCAAATGGGTCATATCTGATGACCATGGAAAGATGACGAATTGTATTTTACACCAATTATTGACATGGATTGATAGGATTAGTGGATCAGAAATTATGACAGATTTTAGATCAGGTCGCCGGTGGCTGTTTGGGTCTTTATTCATTGTCTTAAAACGTCCCTGTCTGTGAATTTACTACGCAGAAAGTCTCTGAATCTTTGTCCAGGTGTTCAGAGAATTCTTGAACACAATTCTTGTCCTTTCTGGACTGTCTGTCGTCTGTTTAACATGTACGCTGTCAGGTGTCTGTCCGCTCCGATGCCGCTTTTCCACACAATCAACTCAACTTTCCTGGACTTTACGTAACATGTATCGGTTTTGTTTCTGAAACTGTGCAGTTTTAACATTACACAACACCTGCTGTCGTTCAACAGAGCTGAAACTGTTTACGTGAACTTGCAGTCGCCAGTCTGTTAGAGCTTATACTTTAAAGGAAATGCATCTGCAACGTAAACATAAATAACCTGACAACAAAAGGCATTTATAGCTTCTGTCCATTGGGGCTTATTTTATGCTGCAGATGTACCAGCCTCCTATGGACAGAAACATGTGCACAGATCGCCTTTAAAAACTGTGTTCTGTGGCACATCACTCAGACATCTCTGGATTCTGTTCTCCTTGTAATTATAATATATTGTCCTTCCTCCCAGTGTGCTCATTAAAAATGTCCAGAATATGCATGTTACAGACAGAACGACAGTAATATTCACTGTGACTGCAGCTATGAGCGCTACAGTGGCAATGGAGGAAACCTAAAACTGTTGGTTTTCATTTCCAAAATATAATGTATTTTAAGGTTTTTCCAGGTGAGAATGGACTATAAGTGGCAGCTGGTACTAAAAAAGAACTTACAATGCTTGTCATGAGCCTTCGGTTTGAACCCATAGAGACCCAGTGCTACTTTTGTGTCAGTTTCCAGATGTTTTTTCTGTAGATTTAACCTTTCCTAAGTGATTTATACCATTTATTATAATTTTATCCACAGTGTTTTGCATTCTTTTCAGTGGAAATCAGATATTTTCCCATATTTAATTCACTGATCATGTAGATGTTCATTAAAGCTCAGAGTAAATTCAAAAGTTATCAGATCAGAAACAGAAAAAACTGAAGAAAAAGTGACTTTATCAGCAAAGATATCAATAACTGAACATAAACCCAGTGTGTCCATCCACTGTCATTGATCCAACTCCATGGGTTTTACTGGTGAATCAATGTTGTAGAAGATGACAGTGTTTCCATGGTAACCATGGAGCCTCTGATCGTCCAAACGGGTCATATCTGATGACCATGAAAAGATGAAAAACTGTATTTTACACCGATTAGATTATTGACATGTATTGATAGAATTAATGGATCAACAGGTATTAAACAGTTTAGATCAGTAGATGGTTTTAGTCGATGGTGGATTTTTGGATCCTTACGGTTTAATCTGAGAAATCTTACCAAGATCATTTCACTTGTTCCATTGGTGGATTTTTTTTTGCTTAATTAATTTATTTATTTATTTATTTTTTTGCTTAATTCAAGCAAAAAAAAAAAAAAAGAAAAATCTGCCAATAGAACAAGTGAAAATTATCTTGGTAAGATTTCTTGACGTAAGATTTTCCAGATCTATTGTCTAAAAATCAGTTCTTATATCTCACTGAAAAGTCACTCTGTAGGTGATTATGTCTTATTTTAAGTGTGATGAGATATTTGGACTAAAAATTTGAAAAATACACTTGGTAAGATTTATATTTGTTTGATTTTTTCCCAGTGTATTCACATAGAAATGAACTAAAGACAGTTAAAAACAACTCCAATAGATGTTGACATGAACTACAGGACACATGACAGGTATTATATGTTAATAATTTAAGCATATGTTTTATTTCGGAGACCTTTTGCTCAAATTAATGTCTAAATAGCTCTCTGACCAGCTGCCACTTTGAGCTACACGTATTGAAACGGCAGTATTTTGATTTTCCGTCACAACTCAGCCAAGGTGACACTAGAAATAGTATCTGATGGGCCCTGATAGCGGCTGCCCTCCTGTAATGGAAATGCCTGGTCGAGTGGAGGCGAGCTGAGCTGACACCGTCGGTGGAAAAGCGACATTGAGTCTGTTCCTCTGAAGCCTGATCTGCCTTTGATCGAAGCCCAGCTCCGGCCCTTTGACCTCCACGTATGCACGCGGCCTCGGCCCTCACAGGTCCCTCTTCAGCTGCAGCTTTTTGTCCGTGATGTGTTGGAGGAGGATCTTCCCTCTCTGTTCCACCGTTCGGATGAAAGGCCTGAGACCGCCGGCCCCGCCGACGACATCCCATAATTCCCTGTCGGTGTATAAGGAGTGCAGAAGAAGAGTCTCCAGACAGCCGGACTGGAGCACGGACACGGCCTTTTCTGGAAACCTGTAAGAAGACGCCACACCAGACACTATTTAGAAGAGAATAGAATAGAATAGAAGAGAAAAGAACAGAACAGAACAGAACAGAACAGAAGAGAAGAGAACAGAACAGAACAGAACAGAAGAGAAGAGAAGAGAAGAGAAGAGAAGAGAAGAGAAGAGAAAAGAATAGAAGAGAATAGAAGAGAAGAGAAAAGAACAGAAGAGAATAGAATAGAAGAGAAGAGAAAAGAACAGAATAGAAGAGAATAGAATAGAATAGAAGAGAATAGGAGAAAAAAATAGAATAGAATAGAAGAGAAGAGAAAAGAAGAGAAAAGAACAGAACAGAACAGAATAGAAAAGAATAGAATATAACATAATAAATAGAATAGAACACAATAGAATAGAACAGAGTGAAATGAATGAAACTAAATGAAAACTATCAAAAAATATTGCGTTACAGATGGACAAAACATTTATGTCTGCATTTGGAAAGAATTACAAAGTTTTTTAAAGTGAAGTTCCTCAGACATTTTCCTCCTCAAATGTATTCAGTGTTTACCTTAAACCCTCTGTTTTACAACCCAAGACAATCCAGGCTCTTTTCACGGGTGGTTCCACGCTGGTGGAATGACCGACAGAGCATGACCAGGACAGGAGCGTCCCTGCCTGTGTTCCAGAAGCTCCTGAAGCTCCGGCTCGTCAGAGAGCACCTCCTGTCCTAGTGCTTTCCTGCACCTCCCTACCCCATGGCCTCCTCCATCTCTCTCTATCTCCTTCTGCACCCTCACCCTTCTGGAACCCCCCCCCCTTTCCTGACCAGTGGTCTCTTTTCAAGGGTTCCTTTATGTAGCTTAAATGTTAATCCTCCCCTTGTAAGTTGCTTTGAAAAAAGCGTCTGTCAAATGCATGAATGTAAATGTAAAGAACATTATGGGAAGTGATTCTGAGGATGCATTTGAGGGAAGCAGTCGAACAGGAAGAAACCAGAGTTATTACTTTACACCAGAGTTATCGCAGTTAACTGTGGTGACAGCTTGTGGGAAGAAACTGTCTTTGACTCTGTCTGAATTTCAGCGAAAAGTTTTAAGCTTCGATAGCAATTTGAGCATCTTTGTTTCATGCTTTTGCCCGTTCAGCTGTGGAGCAAACGGTTGTAAAAACTACACCTACAAGCGTCGGCTACTGCTGCGATAGGAAAGAAATCAGCTGGAGACGATAATCACTTTAAGAAAAAAACAAAACAAAACAAAACGAATAAAACAGCATCAAGTGAATTAATTAAACCTGACTGTAAATCACTTTCCGCACCATTATATTTAATCTCTATCCAGTTGTAGAAAGTGGTTGAAACTGCGCGGCTCCTCATTTCTTCTACCTTCTAAGTTATATCAAATGACGTGATATTTTACAGAACTGCTCTGCTGTGTCATCCATCAAAAGCTGTTCAGCAGAGAGTCTGCAACATATTTTATGTAGGAAATAAATGGGACTTTTTGCTCTGGATCCCTGGATACCTACAACAACTTTACTGCAGGAGGAGGAATAATCTCAGGTGCCACTGTGTCCTGGTGTTTCGTAATGGATTAATCTGTCATGGAAAAGTTAGATTTACTAAAAGAGAAAAGGTCAACACATTTAAAGCAGATTTACATTTAGTATATTATTCTCCAAATAGTAAAGCTTCACAGTTAGACAAAGGAGGTCCGTGTTTTGGCTGGATAAAGGTTTCTTTTCTTTTTTTTATGTGTTTCCCTGTGGATCCAAACAGACCTCCACAGCCACAGGTGGAGGTTTTTTATGGATGACGTCTTCTACTGTTGAAGTAGTAGGACGTCAGTGAAATGACTCATGTCCTCATTCCAGAAAATAAATATCCTCTTCATTTGTACGAAGAAATTGTTGCATAGCTCACTGGTGGATCACTTCTGTGACTCAAGTGATATCAGTATTATCAGGATGAAACTGAGCTGGAAAATATCTATGTATCTTCCAAAAACAGCATCAAAATCTGTCCACCATTACCTGTTTATAAGACAGTGTTGGTCTGGTCCATCAGGTCCAGCAAGTCCTTCTCTACTGGTCTAAAAAACTGCATTTTTGTATTTATTCCATGAAGGTGTATTAAACAATTCCCTATTTATTTTATAAGTTTTATCTTGGTCACTGCTTCCAGTATAGTTTACGTCCATGTTAAGATAAGATAAGATAAGATAAGATAAGACTTTATTCATCCCACTATGGGGGACTTTCACAGTTGAAAGCAGTAACATACAACAAGCAAGTGCAGAGAAAAAGTCAGGTAGAAAAAAGCCACACAAGCGAAAATGAAAAATACAAAGAGAAAAATAAGAAATTTAAGAAATTGCGACAGCGTTTGTCCAATCAGATTTCAGCATCACGTGTTGCCGGGTAAAATAAATCTACCTTAAGGCCTTCAGCATCAACAGTGCAGCGTCTGGGGCTTCAAATAAATGGAAATGAAGCTGTTTATTTAACCAATCAGATTACATGTACTGTAATGTGATGTAAACGTGCGTAGAGTGTGTGTGACAGACTGCAGCAGGACGAATAAGGGTGAATGATGGGATGTGAATGATTTTTGATATGGATGGAGTTATGAAAAAGCATCTTATACTGCTCTGTATATGTTTTAGTTTTCATCAGTGTCTACTTGTTATTAATAATGTCAGCCTGTCTAAGGACTACAGGTGAAATTACCACTAGTGCTACAGCCTGGTACAATACATGCCTCCTGTTTAAGGTTCATGTATATTGTGCATTGTCCCTGTCTGAATAAATAAATAAAATACAAATACAAAAAAAAATGCTGGCCACATGGGGGCGATCTAGCTGGCGAATACTAACATCTGCTTGTTCACATCATTTGACTGGACGGTCAAAGAGCATAAAAGTCAAAAACAAACTCAGCAACAAATCACATCTGTAGCAACTAGCATAAGCTAGAATATATAGGTTTAGTTTTAATAGCTGTTTGCAACCCACAATTGGTTGCAAACTCACTAAAAATAAGCAGTAAATTTGGTGGGTATAATGAATTTTATGAACATTTTGATGTTTTTGTTGATTTATTCAGTAAATATTGCTGATTGTGTTTGAGGTGACGCATGTGTTGCAGCTGTAGTGAAAGGAGACCCGGAGTAGTTTTCACTGGGTTTCTAGTCGGACTGCACGATACTGGAAAAAACTGACACTGTGATTTTTTTAACCCTGCGATGTATATTGCGATATGAATAAATACTCAGGAGGCTATAACAGCTGTGTGGTCACCGACGTAAATGGTCAAACAAATCAGTTGTTTCCTCTCGTATCGACAGGTGGAAGGCACTGTCGACACAGAACATGTGTTTCAGTTTCGTCCTTCTTGTAGCCGAAATCATTCTAGATAACTGAGGTTTTTGGCACCGAGTCTTCGTTTTGGGTGATTTTCTCTTGTTCGTCGCTCATTTTTCAATGTTGTTACCAGCGACTCACTCCATGTGCAGGGGCGTGGTCTGCTTCGGCAAACT
>JAPQRP010000010.1:27809777-27822396 GCA_037367295.1 Apogon hyalosoma
TCTTATATCTCACTGAAAAGTTACTCTTTAGGTGATTATGTCTTATTTTAAATGTGATGAGATATTTGGACTAGAAACGCGAAAAATACACTTGGTAAGATTTTGAATTTTGCAGTGTGTGGAATAACAACAGACTGTAGCGCACCTCTGCTGTAATTTCCTTCCACAAACACATCTAATGGGTCTGTTTCTACGTGCTGCCTAAATCCTGTGAAACAATCAAGTCAACATGCAAAACATCTGCATGTCGGAGATCTCATTCGCTGCAGTCGCTCTGAAAACACAAACATCAAAACCAGTGGGAGCATGACAATGGTTCTGTTGTATGATGTATGTTAAATTTAGAGCCGTTCTCCTGTGTTGCCATGGAAGAAATGTAAGCAACAAAACACTGTGGTACAAACCAAACAAAGTGGATGGGGTCCTTTTTGTTTTCCATATTTTCACACGTTTGTTGAATGAATATGTTACAGTAAACAATGACATTTAAAGCTCTGAAACTAACCAACAATCTGTCACGGGAGAAGAAGTCGCATTATTCTTTTATAGACACTTCAGTCGAGACACAAATCAGCAAATCTGACCTTTGAGACGCCAGGAATTTATGAAAATGAATACGTTCAATGCAAATAAAAAGAAAAGGCTTTGCAGCGTTTGAGGACATAAATCATTTCTCAGATGTGTCATGTTCCGTGCATGGAGGAGCTGATCAGTACCAGGATGTGGACCAGCAGCAGGTCTTTAATGTTCCCACATTTGGTGTTCAGCAGGTTCTCCACACAGGGTTCTGAGGGATCGGGTCTGAAACCACAGCAGTACCGATCCAGGCGGTCGTTCACCTGCACCAACACACAGATGACACCAAATATGAGCATTTACTATTCATTTATTCTCTGAAATGTTTCCAGCACAGCATGTATAAATCACACACAACGCAGCTGCATAAAATACACTACATGGACAGAAGAACTGAGACACGTTGAATTCAGGCGTTTCTGTTCTATCTGGGGTACTAAACAACAAAATAGTTTTATATTGTGATAAATATTATTGCATTGCATTGGCTAGTTTAACTTAAATTGTTATCTTTGGTTCTAAAATGCCTCAGAGATGTTTTTTGTTTAATTTCTCTCAACACTGATTTTTTTTTTTTTTAATCCATGACTACGAATTTTTTTTTACTCTTTATTTAGTTTTGTATATTACATGTACAAGAAATATTATCCAAAATTAACAAACAACCACAAAAAGGGTGGAAAGAAAGAAAGAGGGGGCAGAAATAATCATGCAGTTGAGTGAGCACTGTCCACGTCCTTGAATAGTGTCCATTTCCTCCAGTTTTGTTCAGTCACCTGCTTTGATTCACAAGTAGAAAGTCATTTTCTTCATACGCTGCAAAAATCCAAATCTTACCAAGTGTATTTTTCTCATTTCTAGTCCAAACATGTCATCACACTTAAAATAAGACAGACTCACCTAAAGAGGAACTTTTCAGAGAGATTTAAGAACTGATTTTTAGAAAATAGATCTGGAAAATCTTTTTTCAAGAACTCTTACCAAGATAATTTTCACTTGTTCAATTGTCAGATTCTTTTAGCAATTTAGCAAAGATAACAATTTAAACAAAACTAATCAACGCAATGATATTTATCTCCATATTAAAGTATATCATGACATTTGTCGTTATTGTTTTGTATCCCAGACCCCTGTTAGAAAACAAACACCTGAATTCAACATGTTTGTCCATAAAGAGCCCTGGTCCTCATTCCTGGCCTTTAGAGTCACTTTCCTGCATGTTTTAGATGTTTCTCTCTTCCAGTCCACCTGACAGTTGTTACCCTGCTTCTGCAGAGCTTGACGATAGGCTTATCATTTGAATCAGGTGTGTTGGAAGACGGACACATCTAAACATGCAGGATGGTGGCTCTCGAGGACCAGGGATATAGTGCAACTTCACAGATATTCTCAATTATACAACCAGAATTATATTGATAAAGTTAACTGAATTTAAAACATGTTACTGTAAAATATATGTTTGCATGTTTGTTGAGTGGGTGTATTAAATTCTGATATAACATCTTATAACATCAAATGAATAAAAAACAAAGACAAACAATAGACTACGTAGGCTAGAGGTCAGGTTTTCTGCATGTGAAGGAGTGCTGCTGTTTTATCTGAGTCCAACTCCCACCCGCTCCCACTTTTTCTTCATCTCTCTCATCTCCATCTAAACTTGCACGGCTTTTTTTGACGACACAATTCAATATAAAGATCAGAAACATATCTTCAAACCCACAGACCGGTTTGATTAGTGTGCAGTGATCTCCACTGTAAATCTTGTTTAAACAGGCAGAACCAGTGCCAGTGTTGTCTTATCAGCCCATTCTGTAATCTGCTTCTGGCTCAGAGCGGGGCAGATAATCCCGCGCAGCTATGTGCAGAAAATAGATGAAACCCAGGCTGACGTTAGTGTCTCTGCCGACGTGGAATCAGATAAATATCAAGTCATACAAGGGAGGACAATTTTAAAGGCTTTAAGGACCGGAGGAGCTGAAAATCACAACCAGAATCTAGAGCTGGATGAAAAACCCAGACTTCTGCAAAAGCCATGTGGACGCTGCCAAAAATATGAAAAGACAGTTGTGAGAAACACCAGGATGTGGCTGAGGTTTGGGGAAATTCCACCAACATAACGTCTGCTCGGAGATTTTTAATACAGCTGATAAATCATCGGTCAGCGGACTGAAAACACAATTTGGAATTAACCCATAAAGACCCAGCGCTACTATTATGTCAGTTCTCAAATGTTTTTTTTCTATTTAACCGTTCTTAAGTGATTTATCACCATTTATTACAACATTATCCTTTTTATTTAGCATTTTTTCACAGAGAATCATGTATTTTTCTGTACTTAACACATCACAGGTGACAAACATACGGCACGTGGGCCAAAACCGGTCCACCAAAGGGTCCGGTCTGGCCTGTGGGATGAATTTGTAGAATGCAAAAATTTGATTTAAGATACTGACAATCACTTAAATTCAGATTACACTTACAGACCAGTATGATCTACAGTGGGTCAGGCCAGTAAAATACCATCATAATAACCTATAAATGATGAAAAGTCCAAATTTTCTCTTTGTTTTAGTACAAAAAGTAGAATTACATGAAATAATTTGATGTGTCTCAGTATTCCTATAGTCTACATATCTTGACATAGTTACATATGGATAAATAAATATATAATCCAAGGTTCAGTCTGACAGGTTGTGAACAAGCGACTGTGTTCACAGTTGAATCCATTAAGTTCAAACTTGACAAATTAATTGAATTTTAATGTATTTCAACTCGTCTGTCAAGATATTACTTTATTTCTTCACATATTAGATGAAAAAAGGAGAAAAAAAATCATTTCGCACAGAGGATTATTACATTAAAAAACACAAACGAAAGTACCATTTCAACACATGCACAGTGAACAGTTCTGCATGACATGGCACTGGCATCTGTAGAAAAAAAAAAAGTTTTGTAACAGGAAGGAAGGAGTCTAGAAAAAGAAATGGACATTTGGAGACTGTTAGGACGTGTACTTTTGTTTTTTTCTCATCAAATAATACAATATTCATAAAGTGATATTGTTATAATTGAGGAAAACATATTAAGTATAGTTCACAGACAAAAGATTACTTTCATATTTACTGTTAATATGCATCGATTAAGAGATTAATGACAAATATGTTAATGATCTTGTAAAATAAGGTGTTAACTACTGCTTTATAAATCATACATGGCTACTGGGGTATTTATATCTGTGTTCATTTAACTTAATACTTAAGAGTTACTGAATATTATTGTATCATAAATTATTCCATAGATGTAAAAACTCTATATGAGCATCATTTGTATTTTTCATTGTGATAAAACAGATTTTTTCGTTTTTATCTCATACATAGAGGAACACTGTGCCTGACAGACTAGTTGTACTACGTCAAGTGTCAGCGTTGTATGATTCTGTCAACGCTATATTTAGCCCTTTCAGCTGTGAGCATCCAACACAAACATCCCTTCACAATGTGTCTGATTAAATGTGTGACTTCACATGTTTCTGTTGCTGATGATGTGATGTTAACGAGAATTACCATTAGATTTGATTGAATAAGACTCAAGTTTTAATTACAAGAGATCATTTTTAATTCAAATCCGTAACTCATAGGGTTTATATGTAGCATCTCTACTTTCAAATATTAAAACATGACCTAAAATGATCATGAATGTTTAGAATAAACAGCTGTGAAGTTCTGCCAAAGATGCCAGTGTACTGGATTGTAGAAATATGAACTGAATTTATTTACAGCGACAGGCCTGGGATTTATGCGACCACTAGAGGGAGTAGTGAGTCGCTCAGTCACTAAAAAACAACTTTTAGAGTCACTAGTCGCTTTTCCATTGACCCTAAAATTGTGCAAATATAACTTGCACATAAAAATTAACCTAATGGAAAAAAACGATAATTTCGCCCAAACTCTCGTTCTTTGATTAAAAGTTTTTGGCAAGAGGTGTTTTTTTGGGCATAGTGCAATTGACATATCACACAAAACTGCAATGGAAAGACCTTTTTCCACAACCAGAGTCACGTGAAGTAAAAAAAGACCAGAATTTGATTATGCACTTCTGTTTTTTTGACATTTAGTAAATATCGGAAAAGTTTTGTGCAGATGTCCAATGGAAAAACAACTAGTGAAAGTGACTCTGTGATAAAAGCTAGAACCACTGTTGTTTTCTCCACCGGACACCGCTGTAAACGAAAAGAATGGAGTTTGATGCTGAAATGACAGCGTTTCTTCTACACGGGTGAGGTTGATTACGAGACTCATGAAGGTATAGTTATTGTAGGATGTCATTATCTTTGCTAAACTGTCATTTGTTTGATCCACGGTTCAGACTAAACTGTGACAGTTCTGATCTTGTTTGTCCGATTCCAAACAGATCATTAGTTCAGCTATTGACAACACAAACCAGGCAGAAAGAGGAGGTGATCTGTGGTTTTACTGTGGCTGTTTTCAGTCTAAAAACAGAGCTAAGCTAACAGAGCTATAATGTAAACTGTCAGCTGATGCAGCATAAGAAGATTATAAGACAGTGTTATTGTGACTGTCACAATAAGTGTCTGTGAGTTTTAGTTTGAAATGGAAAACTTGATGATACCATAATACAGATGTGTTTAAACAATGAGCTTTATACTTTATTCAATGAGTGATACAGTCAGTGGCTATATAATGTTGATTCACTGGTGGTTTTGGTCCTAAATGTGTTCTGGTGCCAGATTAACCCCCTGCTGGTGAGAGTTTGGAATATCAGTATAACATAGAACCAATTTAAATGAAAATCCTGAGGTTTCAGGGGGATTTAAAAGCCCTGAGGACAGATTCCAATGAGAACCTTAAATTGTGACAAGGGAGTTTAATCATTTTCATGTGAGAAAAAAAATATATATTCCAGAGTGATTTTATGTGAGTTGTGTGATTTAATGATTTGTGGTTTCACTGCGGCTGTTTTCAGTCAAGAAACAGAGCTAAGCTAACAGAGCTATAATGTAAACTATCAGCTGATGCAGCACGAGAAGATTATAAGACACAGTGTTATTTTGAGCAACTGTTAAAATAAGCATCTACGAGTTTTAGCTTGAAGAAGAAAACTTGATAATTCCATAATACAGACGTGTGGAAAGAATGACCTTTATACTTTGTTAAATGAATGATACAGGATGTGGATACAGACACATAGTGTTGATTCGTTGGTGGTTTTGGTCGTTCTAAGTGTCTTCTGGTGCCAGCCTGCCCCCTGCTGGTGACAGTTTGGAATATCTATGTTCCATAAAACTACCTAATGTCTTCCCTTTACTCTTTGGTATTCAAATTTTTTGTGAATGAAATAGAGTCACATCATTATCATCAACATACACATTCTTACATGAAGAATGAAAAAAAGAACTGGTGTGTTTCTGTGTTTCTGGTTCGGTTTCTTTCTTGCCATGTCGCAGTGTTTCCAGTCTCATTCCAAAAAACACATAATACGTAATCGCTCCTTAAATGTTCCACTGGCAGCAACTTTATAGCTGACCCCTCAAAAATGAGCAGACACACCATGATTAGAGTTTATCAATTCTCCACAGGCTTCAGTTGTAGAGAATAAGGACCTGCAGCGAGCTCTCCCAGTCTGCAGCCATTCAGATGATTAACAGCACCAGAGGATGCTCTCAGTGTGATTTACCCCCCGGTGTTAAACTGAAGACTGACACAGCAAGAAACGCACTCAGCCTTCAGGGGGATGCACCCTCGGGTCGACTCCGGGGTCTGGGTTCTTGTGTGGTTCTTTGTGTGCGTTAGTGCACTTTTACAGAGCGGTGTGACTCACGCAACCTCGCCGCCCTCAGGTCGGCGCTGGAGAATAAAATATTTGTGTGCAGTGCGCTAAAACGCCGCCTCCGCCGCTTCTCTTCACTGGTGTAGTGCTTTTCGGAGACTTCTCGCCCCGATGCCACATTACACTCCCACACCGGAATACGCTGAGTTTGGGTTGGGTCCAGGAGCCTTGTGCGGCCTCGGTCAATATTGACTCGCGCTGCCACTGAACACCAGCGAACCTCTGGAAAAGACAAGATGTGGTGTTCTGCTGTGGTCAGAGTCAACATAAAATTAAAGTGGAACAAAGTGTTAAGTGTTTGTGGGGAGTCTGATTAGCTGAAATGTACTATTGATTCTGGAAGCCTCTGTATTCAGCACAATAAAATGCACTGCGTTCGTAGTTTTATGGCCAATGTGAATTTATCTCGTTCGTATGATTACACCTGATGATCATTTAACACACTTAATCCACCTAAATCATCTGTTTTTTAGTCTGTTGCATTACAGACTCTTTATTTCCTGCTCTTTTTACCCCATTTCTGTGCTGTATGTTGCCTTTTCATGAGGTTTTATTCTTATGAAATTTCACTTTAAGTCAGAGTTGCTGTTTTCTTCTTTCTTTTCAGCTACTGAGTCTATTCAGGGGACAGATTTACTGAAGCTCAGCCCAGTTCTTAACTCTGCCCCAGTTCTGCAGTGAGCTCATGCTTACAAAGTCATAAAAATAAGCATTCAATACACTCAATCTGCAAACTGGACCAGCTGAAGATTTGATGAATAATAATGAATATTTCATATTAATATTATTAGTACTAAATATAGAAATCTAATAACGGACATTGCATGAAATCTACCGCGCATATTCATAAATCCATGTTTAAATCTGTGTGCATTGACAGTAATATCATTTCTCATCTAATCTAAATATCCCCTACATGATTGCACAGACGAACCAGAGAGTTAATCCGACTCACAGGAAATCATCTGTTGGAATTAGGGTGATATTACAGTATATAACCAGTGGTCCTGTGTCTACCGGATCTGGAAAAACCACTTCTACTGCAGGATGTTGCATGATTTTGCAATAATGTGAATTCAGCTGCTTCTCAAGGTCAAATTATTTAGCGAAAAGAACAACTCAGCATGTTAAAGGAAGTACAAGAAATACATTTTTGAAAGATATATTTTGTTTAATGCCTTGTTAACACTAATATGGATATATTTCTTAGCAGATATTTTTTTTCCTCTATTCTACAAAATATCTCTGTCCACACGACAACATATCCAAATTCTCAGACAAACCATAGTGTGTGTTGTCAAACCTGTGGACAACATGGACAATACTGGACAGAGCAGATGCAGAGGCTTTAATCTGTCATGAAGGTGAAGCAGCAACAACTCCCATGGGCCGGATTAGACTCTTTGGCGGGCCCGTTTTGGCCCACGGGCCGTATGTTTGACACCTGTAGTTTAAATAAACCTGCCAAATTAGTTCAGCCGCCATTTTTTCTTCTTACTGGTGTTTGGAAAGTCACACTGTATGAAAAAAACAACCTCTAAAATAAACACTGACAATGCCAGGTATTGAAAAACATTTGGTTCTTTGTGGAGATTTTTTCTGCAAGGATTTATCTGCAAATATTCGACCAGAACAAGTTTCCCCCTGACCCCAACGCTGCATCAAAGGCTTAACAACACCAAAGTCCACTGTGATTTACAGAGGTTAAAGAGCTACAAACAAAAAAACAGTTTTCCACTCGTACTACAAAGTGATAATGGGTGAACATGACTGTTCCCCAGCAGTGGAGCAGTATTAAAATAAGGCATGTCTGGTTATGTAAGAGTAACAAAATGGTAGAACATGGGCCAAGAAGTCATTTCATCCTTAGCCTGTGCCACAAAGTTTCATTTAAACCAAGAAGACAAAAGACAAACATTATCTCCTCTGAAGAAGATACATATTAATATCTGTGGCTAAAAGTACAACATGCATCCAGTTTGGTGAGTATAACTGTGTAACGATGAGCAACTAGAAACAAACTATATATTACACACTGTGCACTGTGAATGCATAATTCATTTGACAGGACAAAGAGCAGTCCAGGAGAGTTATTTTGAGATACAACTGCTCATAAAAGCTAAGGAGAATTGCAGAATTTCAGTCTGTTCTGTAGAGGACACAAGATTTTATTCCAAGTTTTCTAACAATTGGTTTTAGTTTGTTCTTTCATTTGGTTTTGATTTATTCTGAATGTCAGACAGATTTGCCAGGAATGTAAACTCAAATGAAGAGGCTATTAATCAGAAAGGGGAAGATAATTCAGCTAAGTTATAACAACACCAGCGCTGAGAATTACACACCAGAATATATATTTTTTTCCTGCCATCTGGCTCTTGTCAAAATCCAGTCAGTCACGCACCCTTAAGGATTCGTTCTCCCAAAGTTGGACACTTCATGTGCTTTCTCTAGCGTCTCCTACAAGAATAATTACACAGCACAAAACACATCCATAATCCAATAATCAGCTAAGCACATTCACGCTCCCAGGAGGGTAAACTCTTTATTCTATTAACCCCGCGAATCAACACCCCAGAATATTCGGTGTTTGATCACACATTTAGCTGATTCTAAAATATAAACTATCGCAAACCGCTGACCACGCTGGGCTTTGGTCGATTGTTTTGGAGAGCTGCAGAGGTGGAATTGCCAGGTAGCAGACTGGAGCAGTGTACCTTTCAGCTTAAAGCCTGTTCTGAAATTGTCACCTTATCCTCGGTTCCCCTTCGCTCCCCAGGGCGTCCTCTGAGTGCCAATGAGCGAGTGTGTGCCCTTCACACTGCTCTTCCTGTGCCTTCGGTGTTTGGTTCCCTGCTATCAGAGCCCAGGGAGGTGTTAAGGGAGCAGGTAGGAACAAGTGTTCAGAGCCGCACTCATCGGCTCTCAGCAGATCAATAGGAGGCTATTAGAGCTTGGCCCTGTTACAGGGATTGACTTCTGGCACTGAGGGGAGGAGAGCCTCATGGGTTATTCATATTCAGTCCCACACACACTGTAGATGGGTGTTAGATACACATCCCATCTCGCTGTGCGGACAGAACAAAGCAGGACAAAATTACTAGTGGAGGTTGTAAAATCAGCGACAGGGTGCAGAATGTCAGCGCTGAGGGGGTGAAGTGTGAAAATAACGGAGAAATGTTCAGCAGCGCGCCTGCAGAAAACCTCAGCCGGACAGAAATGCAGTTATAGAGTGAGCACGGGAAAATTCATACAGATATTTTTCACTTCATTTCTTTTTTTTTTTTTGTTTGTCAGGATGTCTCATTGAGATCAAAACCTCATTTGCAAAAGATGAGAACAGCATATATATTTACATATGCATCATAAAATGGTTCAGTCAAACAGATCAGCACTCGCACACATCTATAAACACACACAGAATTAGCAAAAAAAAACCAAAAAAACAAAAAGCAGCGGTTCTATGTCGTATTGATATTCCAAACTCTTCATCACCAGGGGGAAGTCTGGTACCAGAATACATTTCGGACCAAAACACCAATGAATCAACACTATGTATCCACAGACTGTATCACTCACTGACTAAAGTATAAATCTCATCATTTCCACGCATCTGTATTACAGTATCATCAAGTTTTCGTCTTCAAAATAAAACTTATTTTAACAGTCGCTCATAATAAAACTGTATCTTATCTTCTTTTTCTGCATCAGCTGATAGTTTACATTATAGATCTGTTAGCTTAGCTCTGTTTTTAGACTGAAAACAGCCACAGTAAAACACAAATCACCTCTATTTACTGTACGGTTTGTGTTGTCAGTAGCTGAACTAAAGATCCATTTGGAATCCAACAAATAAGGTCAGAACTGTCACAGTTTAGTCTGAACCGTGGATCAACTCAGCAAAGATAACATCACATAATAACTTTATACCTTCAAAAGCCTCATAATCAAACTCATTCGTGTACAGGGTGCTTGCTCTTTATCCAAATAAAAATCCAGACTTTTTCAAAACTGCAGTTTTTTTTTCCCCAAGACCTTGACTTTATGTGAGTTAAGGCAAAAGTATTTGTATGGCACCATTCATACACAAGGCAATTCAAAGTGCTTTACAAAGGCAAAGAAACACATAAAATTACATTAAAATCATAGACTAATACTGGGACAATAGCAGAATAACATTTTCCAAGCATATGAAAATCACAAAAGTGCATGAATATCACACAAACAAGTTTCCCTCGAATCATTCCAGCACTGACCGGTTAGTGAAATCATATCTAGTTTTTTATGTTTTCCTCATGTATTTCTTTACTCTAAAATTCAGCTATCAGAGAAATGTTTTTCCGTGCTTTATTAAGACTTTCACTCAAAATTCCAGACTTTTCAAGGTCTGGAAAACAGCACATCAAAATTCCATACTTTTTAAGACTTTCAAGACCCGCATAAGCACCCTGCATGTAGACGAAACACAGCCATTTCAGCATCATACTCCATTCTTTTCACATACAATCGCGGAAAAAATGATTAGACCACCCCTTGTTTTCTTCAATTTCTTGTTCGTTTTAATGCCTGGTAAAACTAAAGGTACATTTGTTTGGACAAATATAATGATAATAACAAAAGCAGCTCATAGTAGTTGAATTTGAGAGCTGATATCTATCCATTTTCCATGTTTTCTTGATAATAACCCAAATCACTTCATTTCTTACATCAATATTTATGTCATTGTACTGACAAAAAACAGTGCTTTTATTCATTCCGTGTTTTCTTTTCTGTCTGTTTTAGTCACATGATACACACAGGAGTTAGTACTTGATTGCATAACAATTGTTTTTGATGATTTTTAATGGTCTAATAAGTTTTTCCGCGACTGCAGCACTGTGCCCAGAGGTGAAAACAATAACAGCGCTTCTGGCTTTTATCACTCACCCAATTTCCCCAACTCTAAAAGCAGCTTCTGACTCACCACTCCCTCTAGCGGCCACATAAATCCTCCAACCTGTTGCTGTAAATAAATTCATCCCATATCTCTACAATCCAATACACTGGCATTTTTGGCAAAACGTCACAGCTCTTTATGCTAAACACTAATGATAATTTTAGCTCACTTTGTAAAATTTGAAAGGAGAAAAACTACATGTACTCCCATTAAAACAGCTGCAGTCCAGTAGAGCCTTGAAGTGTCTTAGCTGAATGATTGCTTCTAGTTTCAAACTGCGGTGCAGGTCAGTCCAGTTTGGAGCAAAATACCAGTCAGAACCCAGTCCTCTCCAGTTCAGTGTTAGGATGAGGAATTTTTACACCCAGCCTCCCCTGTGACCTGGTGAAATGATGAAGAGCTTCGTACTTGAGTAAGGATGTTAAATATGGTTTTAATGCAGATAAAAAGCCTATAGCGCCGAATTATGTAATAATGGTGCAATATGTAATAACGTAATAATTTTTCACCTCATTATGTAATAACATTGCATTTTGTAATAAACTTTGCCACATTTTGTAATAACTTATACGTATTGTGACTTCCGAATTTCAATGCACCAGTAAGTTTCTTGTCAACAATGCTTAATTAGTGCAGATTTTGTCTCTAGCTTGGAAACACATTCTTCATTATAATGAATAGTTGGATGCTTGGATGAAACTGGGTTCATTTTGGTACCTGGCACTTTGCCGGCTTTTTTAGACCCAATAATAAAAGATAAATTTAGACACATTTCCCCCTAGGATGTACCTAATGATGACCTCAGATAAATGCAAAAAAATATATATATATACTCTTGCTCTGAGCCATCTCAAAATTAATGAATGTTTGATAAAATACTAGAGACAAAAACAGGACCCAAATTGGGACAGGAAAAACTACCTAGGTGTCAGTGCATTTGATATGAACCACATGGCTTGAAATGGTCATCTATACATCTATAAATAAAGACACTAGGGCTGGGCGATATGGAGAAAAATCATATCACGATAATTTTTTTCATATCAGATGATATGTATCACAATCTAAATCAAATCACTATTTTTTTGTCAAGCTTAAATTTTCCATTACTTGTTAGTTGCGAAGACATCAGAGAAAGAGAAAGAAATACATATGTTGCAGTACCTATAGAGAAGCACCCCCACCCCCCATCCATCCATCCATTTTCTGAACCCGCTTCATCCTCACTAGGGTCACGGGGGTCGCTGGAGCCTATCCCAGCCA
>JAPQRP010000010.1:27897789-27908860 GCA_037367295.1 Apogon hyalosoma
CAGGTAATTGGGCAATACAATGAATATGCATCTCTACCGGTGCTGGAACAGCCCGTGAAGGAGGCAACATGTCGCTGACCATGCTTGACTGATGGAGCAGTGACGTAGTATTTGCATGTATTTTACAACAGGCTCTGATGTCAGTTACCTGATGGAACCACTAGTATTCTATGTGATCTTTCAAAAAAGCTAGCAATGAATATTCACTACAAGTACCCTTTAATTTAACGGTCAAACTGCGGTTGTAGCTCGACTTAGTGGTTTAATCGGACCATTGATTTTATCCCAATCTACATGCATGGGAGTGTAATCGATTTGGTGATATACACTCTTTCACCTTGTTAACCTACACTGTCACAGATCACGACAATAGTCAGCGAGCTAGTATCAACCTAGAGGTAAACTGGTACGACAATGGACTATGTACTTTCTGTCCGTTCAACTTTTTGTGCAAATGAAATGCATGATGTTCGACTTGGGGGTCAGGATTTGGGTCAGAACACCTGATCCTGTTCCAGTCTGACTGGCCTGTTTACATGTAAGAGTAGATTCACTTTTAATCGTGTTATCTAGGTGTTTTAGTCCAACTACCAAAACTTCGATTTCAGTCTTATATGTTTACATGTACTTTTAATGTCCAGTTTTAGTCTAATGTAATAATTCCATTTTTTAACTGTCATGAAAACCCACTTGTGCACATGTAATCAATGAGTTGTATTTTAGAAGGAACATAAAGATGTATCAGACTAAAGACTCTTAAGGCATTTAACAAAGCTCATACTGTAAATTAAGCATAAGCTGCCTCGGTTTTCTGTGAATACGCCAACATCTGTTCCTCTCTTTTCTTTCCTCACAGATGTCTTCCTGTTTTATCATTCTTTGCGTCTACTTCATCCCAACTTTTTACGATTCCACCCCTCATTCCTTGGCTCTTCTCTGTCCTCCTTCCCTACCATAAAGCCACCTGCAGATGCTCCCTGACAGATGTCATTTTTACAGCGTGGAAACCAACCTGGTTGTTTCATTTCACAAATAAGCTGTGGGAATCTGCTCGCAAACACCCACAGCAAACGCTATCTCTGCTCCTGAAAGAGGGAGGATGACATTCTCGCCCAGCAGTTTTTTTTTTATTATTATTTTATTTTTTACAAGGCTCTCACTCCTTGTCTAAATGCTCAGAGGGGATGAGGGAACACTGCTGTTGCAAACCCATCAGAAATCACACAGCAAATAGCTTTTAGCACCGAGCCGTCTACTACAAAAGACCACCGCTGACTACAGAAACGCAGCAGTGTCAAAATGCTAATTGTAGCTTTTATGTGTCACTTGGTTTATTACTCCACTCAAGCTTCTCCTGTCTTTCTCTTTGGCCACCCGCTACTTCATTTACTCAACAAAATAACACCACGCATCATGTAGGATGTTCAGAAATACACAAACCACCTCCACACGGAGATGACTGGCAGATGGTGGTATGGACACTGTCCCACTCAGAGTTGTACTCACAGCAGATTAAGTGGGAGGCAAAGCGTCTCTGAAGTCACTTTCACCGCGCTGAGATCCTTCCCTCTGTTCTCTGACCAGTTGGTCGTCATTACAGTACAAAGCCAAAACCACAAGGCTCCAGACAGCAGCAGCTCCTCATAAACACCAGTGGAGTTTATTGTAGTGGGTACATTGTGACGACTCCCTCCCAGCCTGGTGCTCACACATCCCAGAGAGACACCTACACTGCATGCATCCATACATAATTGAACCGGTTCTGAAACACAGGGTGTGTGTTATCAACAATTCATTACATGCATCACAAGGCTTTAACAGTGAAAAACACTTACAGCTGTGGAGACACTGCATTTGAGGGGGAAAAAAAAAAAAAATAACCGGAGCAGAGACACAGCAGCTACAACAGAAAAGACTTGTGTTTGGAGGGTGTCATTGAGATATTTTTACTGACAGGCTTGTAAAATAAGCTCATTGCACATGTGAAGCCCAAATTTAACACCAAACGAGCTGAAGGAAACTGTCTCCCATGAGAGGAAATGAATAAAGAAGCAGAGAGAGGCCAGAGAAGACGCTGTTATAGGCTACGTTCAGACTGCAGGCAAATGTGGCCCCAATCCCATTTTTTTGCCCATATGCGACTTGTATCCGATCTGTTAAAGACAGTTTGAACAGTACAAATCAGACTGTTTCAAATCCGACCCAGGCCACTTTCATATGTGGTCCTAAATCCGATACGTATCCGATATTTTGCAATGCGACTTCAGTCTGAACGGCCATGTAACATTTATCCAACATTTACTTCACTGAAATGCAACAAACGTCACAATTCTGCGTCCCAGGAGTTAATTCTGTAAATACAGTGCATACCTGCGAGGTCATGTATTACATCAGGACCTTTTTTGTACATGCGTGTCACTTCAGGGTCACATTCAGTTCATACTCAAAACTGACAGAAGTCTCATTTAATGTGTAATACTAACGAGCACGCAAAAAATCAGATTTCACCAATAAAATCCAAATCGTGCCTCAAGACCTGCTGTCTGAACATAGTCTTAGATACATTCCACTGACGTTCTACTCAATAACACATACGGAGGAGGACCCGGTTCTCCTGGAGTCACCATGGGCGTCACATAACCTCTAAACACTGGTGGAACTGGGTTTAGTTCCATTAAATACGAGGTACTTGTACTTTTTACTCGACTACTTTCATCTGACAGCATTATCTTTTACTTTTACTTCATAAAATACAGTTTTGATCTCTTTTCTGCTCCGTTCAAGGCCTGTATCGCCACTATCTGCACTAACTTTTAATGTTTTAACCTATAAACAGAAGGGTTAAGTCCTATTTTATGGGTCTGAAGCTCAATAAACTCTTTAACCCTTTCAGACCTAGAACTGTTATTATGGTGACTTTCACATGGAGATTCTATCTTTCCTAATTCCTTTCCTAATCTTTCCTAACTTTGCATTTTGCATTTTTTCTTGAAAATGAGGTATTTTCCCATGCTTAATTAACTGATCATGTAGATGTCCATAGAGTGAATTCAAAGGTTATTATATAAAAACAGAAGAAAAACTTCTTTTCAGCAAAATATATCAGCAACATTTCATAATAAAAACAAGTATCTACAACCACTGCTTTTTTTTTTTTTTTAATCAAACTACATGGGTTTTACTGGTGAATCAATGTAGATGACAGTGTTTCCACATTTACTAGGGAGCCTGTGAACGTCCAAATGGGTCATATCTGATGACCATGAAAAGCTAAGATTTGAAAACCCTCACGCTTTTGTATATTTAAGTGTGTAAATGGAAATCCTGCAGTTTTCTTATTGGGTTTACAAAAATGACACAGACATACTGTGACGCTTCCGCCTTGGGACATATTTGCATCATCTTTGTAAATTCATTTACCAGGCGACTTTGTTGGCCGTCTTACTGGTTTATTTGTACTTATATATTATAAACATGTCACACAAACCTTCATGGCTGCAGGATATTAGTTTCTACGTGACCTTTCCTCCCTCAGTAAAATGCCTGAGGGAGTTAGCTGTGTTAATCATCCGGAGTGGGTGATTCAATTTCCATTTATAGATCAAATTATTTCTCATTTTAAAATTGCTAAATGGACCACATGCAATTATAGTTTCACTCCTCTTAAGAAATATATAATTCTACGTTAATCAGTCTGTTTCATGGAGCTTATTCTGATTTTTCTGATTATATAGCAGGTCTGATGCTGCACAGCAGAGACATGTATGATGACGGGAATGTGGGACCATTTGGGTGTAACGTGCAGTCTAGATACATAATGGCATCTGCATGAATGCCTGATACTAATAAACACTGCAATCATCTTAATTCTCCAAGGATTGTGATCAGAGCTTGGTATGCAAGAAGGAAAAGTCAGCTTCACTTGAAGGACTGTTACAAAATGCACATATAAAACAGTAGTGAACTGGTCTTAGACAGCGGGGAAGGTTTCTACGCTGCACGACTCGATCACTTGCAGCCTCTGAAAAGCCACGGAAGTTGTTTATAGCTTCTTAACAAGCATCCTCACACCCTACACGTCCACAGCTGACGTCAGTCCAGCTGATTGCACCTCTTCTTTTGATACTCATTTAGACGGTTTAAGTGTCACCTCTTGCAGTCTCACATTAGTTCGGTTGCACCTTGGAACAACACCCCATTATCGCTCTTATTCTTGTGCAATTTCCTGAACGATTCTTCTCATCTTAAACCTGAGCAAAAACACCTGCGTGGGTGTGCTGGACTTCAAACTAACAGCTGGAAGTGCTGCCAAAAGTCTGGTTACACCTAGTGTTTTACTGGGAGCATACATGTTCCTATTGTTTATATGCAACGACTAAATGAAGATGTATTTTGACAGAACACACAAGGAAATGTACTGATATTGGTACAAAAAGCTGTCATTTTAGGCAATTACAGTAGAATTTAGATAAAATTCATGTATCTGTGTCACATACCACTTCACAGCAGGTGAAAAGAACATGATGACTCATATAAAAATACTCTGCAGATCATGACTGAGTGTAGTGATGCATGAAAAACGATAAAAAACACAGTTCGATGGTTCACTGTTGATACAGGTCAGGAAATAAGGCATGGCTACCGTCCTATATTTCAACAAGACAATGACCTGAAGCACATGTCCACATTTTGTATGGGTTATTTACAGAGAAGACAATCAGCTGAAGTGTTCATCAGTCACCTGAACTAGCTCCTGCTGGACTGATCTGGGGTCAGAAAGAAACTCCCAACTCACCCAGAACACCTTTGGCAAGTTCTATAAGAAGTATATCAAAGTATTTCAGCGGAATGTTTGGAGAAATGAACTGGCTTCATGTGAGTTAGAGTGTGAAAGACTAGCTGCGACGGGAACTGCTCTATGTGATCAAAATAAATCTTCAAACTGTTAAATTACCTAGTTTGTCAAGAGGAACATGAACATATCTCTCAAAAAATGATTAGATATAAGGTGTTTCTGAACTTTGGATACACACCCATAGGTACAAAAATAGAAAACAAAATAGAAAATCTACACTTTTACAAAAATCTCATGCATTTACATTTGGACTAGAGTTCAAGAGATAATAAAACAGTTGTGTTGACAGTGAAAATACTCTCTAATGGGACCGTTTCTGTTTAGACATTCTATGACATATATCAAAATATCTGCTGTGAGCACACCTGCACTGATTGCCCTAAACGCTGGCAGTCAGGTACTTATTGCTGAAAATGTGACACTGCTGACACTGAAAGGCTGATTATGAGGATGTCTTGACATGTCAGCGTAGTAAAAGTACAGACGTAACTGAGGAAGCTGCTTCAGTTCAAGGGCTCTGGTTTTGTCCAAAGGTGGCTCGCTGTCACAACAGGACAGAACTCATTACTGTTATTAAAACCTGTAATTTTCACGGAATGACAGACCAAATGTCTGCGAAAAAAGGCCAAGTTGTAGACGACTAATTACACTTCGCCTTTTAGGTGTGCTTCGTTTTCCTGAAGCACGTTAAACAGACACTTCTCATCAATTATTTCCATGCACTTTGTACCCGGCTCATCAGAATGCGAAGCAGCAATCTACGATAATAGAACCGCCAATTAAGATACAGAGGATAGCTGCTTGTCAAGTCATTCATTTCTAAATATGGGGATAAGACTGCGGGGTGCATCTGTTTCAGTTCCAGTCATTTGGCAGGACGCTGCTGTTTACATCTGATGTAAGCTGAGATTTCATGGGTCAGTTGTAATGTAAAAAGAGCCGGTGTTCATCCCTGCTGGATCTGTGTGCGAGTGGGAGGATGAATCTATACAGAAATGTGTTTGTGCTGAGTGTATATGGGAGGTCATCCTGCCTCCAGCAAAACTGTTAATTATAACCAGAAACCTGAGTTTATAATGATGCTGACATTTCCTGTCACTTAGAATGGTTTAACTAAAATTTATATGCAGTACGTTTACACATAACAGCTCCTTAAGCATGTGGAGAACAGACTTTTTCCTTTCCCTCTTTATATACCATTGTGATAACTCCTCTTTCTCCAAAACGTGTCACTCTTCTCATTTTACTTATTACTAACTGCCATTTATTACCCCGCCCAATGAAGGGGAGGCCAGGGGTACTGTTTTTGGTTCAGTTTGTTTGTTTGTGAACACTCTAGCAGCAAAACTATTGGTTGAATTCATACCAAATTGGGCTTATAGATTCCCAGTGACCCAGAATAGATCTGATTACATTTTGGGAAAAGTAGGTCAAAGTTCAAATTTTTTTATGATTTTTAAAAATTTTTTTGCCTATTTTCTTGGTTTTTGTCTATTGTCATCTATTAGGGTTTTTTTTGTTTGTTTGTTTGTTTTTGTTTTTTTTTTCCCCTTGTAGCAATTTTCTTTATTTTTTGTTTGTTTTGGTTTTGCTAATTGTTTATTTTTATTTTTATTTCTGGTGACTTGTAGTTTCTTGTTTGTAAGTAGAAATAAAAATGATAAATACATAAATAAATAAATAAATAATAAAATCTTTTCCCATTTATTTATAATGGGCAAAATTTCAAATGTCTGTAGCAGCAAAACTATTAGTCAAATTCCAACTAAATTGTGTTTATAGATTGCCAGTGACCCAGAATAGATGTGATTACATTTTGGGAAAAGTAGGTCAAAGTTCAAATTTCTTACGTTTTTTTTTTTTTTTCTTCTCCCATTTACTTACAATGGGTGAAATTTCAAATGTCTATAAAAACATCAATTTTGTTTCAATTTACTTCCTATTTGGCACATATATAGAGGCAGTTGATATGCTGACATCACCACATGCATAGACATGATGACATCAGCTGGATCAACGCCAAAATAAACTACAATATGTGTGAGGGGCGGGGTTTGTTGTGCCTGGAACCACTTGGTTTTATTTAGCATCACTGTGCTTCCCCAAATCAACACTGTTCTCAACCTAAACAGATGGAACATACAAAACAACAATACAAAGCGCTGATCACACATAACAAACATAACAAGACAAAACATAATAATTTTAGAATTACAGTTAAGGGCACAGAGGTTTGTCTGCCTTTACTGACAACATAAAGTGACAAGAAAAAGTATGTAAACCCTTTGAGATTTCCTTGTTATCTGCATGAATTAGTCATAAAATGTGATCTGATCTGCATCTAAGTCACCAGTAATATAAAAACAGAATGTGCTTAACCTAATACCACACAAACACTTAGAATATTCCATGTCTTTATTGAGCACAGCTACTAAACACTCACAGTGCTGCTGCGAAAAGTAGTGAACCCTTCAATTTAACAAGTGACTGAACCTCCTTTTAATCTTATGACTAATTCATGCAGAAAACTAGAACATTTCAAAGGGTTCTCCATACTTTTTCTTGCCACTGTATATAATAAGTAAAATTTGAGTGGCTTAATAGATTAATTAAAATTATATGAATATGACATGATTCACTTTGTTTTGCACAGAAATAGCTGTTTTTAGTCACATCCCCAGTGTGTAAAAACCTAAAGTTGTGTTGTTTTTTTTTTTTTTGTGCAAATATCTGAGCATAAAGAGCCACGTCTTATGGAAAACTGAATCGTGCATGCATAAATGTGTTTCTACTTGTGTAAATGTGTGTGTCATTGGTGTGTGTCGAAGACTGCCCTGTGCCGACGTCCTGCCTCGAGCAAAACTCTTAATTATAACCAGAAACCTCAGTTTATAATGAAGCTGACATTTAATGTAATCTGACAGCTCTTGGTTCATCTCATTAAAGTTTATGAACTGTATGCGCTAATTATAAATGATAGAGTAGGTAAAAGCATATGTAGGTGTTTACTGGCAGAAGTTACTCTGACAAGCCTGGTACAAGCACAGTAATGATCGAAACACTGCCGTTTGGAAGCTCTGGGTCCTAATGCCGCCTGGATGAGTGTGTGTTGGAAAGAAATGACATCAAGACAGACAGAAAGAGAAACCGAGACCACAGGTTGAACTCCAAACAGCAAATCTCTCATCGCAAAACTGAGCAGAATGTGTGTTGGTATGCTCTTCTGATAAACCGGAGACGTACTGATCAGTTAGAGGACATTTTTTTCTTCTTAAACAAACACACACATGTGCACACACCCTGATGTGGGTAAAGGAACAGGAAAGCACAGCTGAGAACACAATGAGCTGCAGCAGGGCAGCAGTCCCTGGTGTTTACCATACAAAGACTCACTATACTTCAGCTCTAGAGGGCCCAGTCTGGATTCCATGTGGGCCCCTCAGCTGAAGACGAACAACAACCTGAAGACCAGAGACAGGACTAAAACCTAAAGACTGGACTAAAACCTGCAGCTGTAAAGAACACCATTATCTCTTTCTACCAAATATTAACAAACTACAGATTTATACGTGATCTGATGCATTTTTTAAAGAGTATTTACAACATGTCATAGTAAACTGTCCGTACTCACAAGTAAATCATCTAAGAAACTACCTTTATTACAGGGAGGGGGGACTATTTCTGCAAAAACCCAGAGCAAATGCTTTGTCAACATTTGTATAGTGTGTAGAGACAAAACACTATGCAACAAGTTCCCACCTATAATGATTGAAGAACACTGTAAGGCATGTTTTGAAAGACTAGAAACACATTGAAAAACACTGCAACATAATTATAATGGAGTACAGTTTGATGCACTGTGAAGCTTTTGCTTGACCTTTATTAAATGTCTGGCTTTATTTTGTTTTGTTTTAGTGACAGCTGCTGCACAATGCATGTCTGAAACTTTCTTTAAAAACAGGGTGACTCTTGAAATGAAGATTAAGTTAAGGTACAAAAATATCCAAATAAATGTGGATCAATGAACATTAAACTAAAAACAATGAATCAGTAAAATGTGGGTATGAACATTAGACTGTTAAAAAAAATAAAATAAATAAATAAATAAATAAATAAATAAATAAATATACATACATACATACATACATACACACATATATACGTGTGTGTGTGACTTTTATCTTCTGGCCTATGTATTACAATTCAGTATATACCTGGATTTTTGAGTCATGGTTCAGGTAAACACCTTAGTTTCTTTTCATTTACTCTGAACACAAAGCAGTGAAAATTACTTTTTTGTTATAATACAGACACCTGAAAGGACAAATAAACTAAAGAAAAATGGATGAGACACAGTAAATAAAGAATAAACTGTCTTGTTATGTATGCTATTGGATGTCAGAATAGGAGAAAGAAGTAAATATTCAGTTTTTACCACAGTTGAAGATGCTGTTTCAAGTTAGGCATGGACAATACATCTGCAAACTATAAACATTATTAATTTATTTATATTAATATATTATTATATTAATTATTATTTCTACTATTTGTATTATTACTTCTATTACTATTGTTGTTTTTTATTATTATTTTTATACCACTTGTGTAATTACCTGTTTTTACCACTGTTTTGTTTTTGTTTGTTTGTTTTTTATAGTTACTGTTATTGAATGTACACAGAAGCCAAATCATCATGTGGAAATAAAAGCTTCTTCTTACCTGGTCCTTTCACAGCCTCCATGGAAATAGTCCAGTTTCTTTCTTTATTGACATCCATAAAGTTCTGTAAACTTCACTTCCTGAACCTGACCGGATGTTATTACATGTCATTATCGACATTAAACACGTGGCGTCTACTTCACTTCCGTGACTTAATTGGACATGCGCAGTAACACAACACACTTTTACCAACGGGACGGCTTGTTGTCGCAGACATACGCCACAATTACTAGAACCATGAGGTGAGTATTTGGTTAACTTTAGTTAGCTTAGTGATGCTAGGATATTTGCTAACTCTATCCAGTGAATTTTTAGCGGGACGTTTTGCTCTTTCTTGCCGGTTTTTACCTGGTTTGACGCGATAGTGCCCTCTAGTTTATCCCCACCTGCTGGATTGGAGTGGTACTACACTTACCTGAACTACGTCTGTATGAGTATAAATGACAGATGTGTTTGTCTCATCATGGTACCGTGACACCCATATCATTTAGGGTTTTAGTTCTTTAAATTCTAACTGATATTTCAGATGCTTTCAATACCTGAAAGAAAAATATAATGCATTCCATATTTGGGGAAAATGTCCTGTTGGCACTAATTCATTAATCTATCTCTACAGTCTGCAAGAGTTTGTTTACTCACTTTGATGCTTCAGTTTTGTTTTTTTTTTTGTTTTGTTTTTTTTTTTAGATGTTTTTTCCATGTGTTTCTGAGGTCCACTGAGGAACAAATATAAGCATTTTATATTTTCAAATACTTTTTTTTCTTTTTTTTTAATAAACTACATTTATGCAAACAGTCAATTTGCAGACTGATTTGGCGTGCTATACGTATGCATTTTTAACCTTTTGCATGTTATTCAATGCCATTTGATCGCATGTCAATTTATGCCAAGATCTCCAGATCATATAACCCTAACCCTAACTCTAACTCTCAGTGCGTGCTATTTCACGTGTCGATTCAGGTTGGACGGGGCTAATAATGGCGTGAACATATACGCCGAAAGCTTATGCTAATGCGTACAGATAACGCACCAGTTAAAAGTGCTGTGTATATTTACGTGAGTCATGACATCACGGTGCTATTTGTGTCATTGCCAAAACTTTTGGCCATGACTGTAGCTGCCATATTTCAATATAATAGACAAAAGAAATGGACATTTTTAAAGGTGGAAAAAATACAATGCCAATAATGTTAGGCTACATGATGGTGTCAGACAGTACATTATGCATGACTGTAATAAAAACAATATCTGATGCTGTTTTCCAAATAAACAGCTCCTCGTTAGTCCACACTACCTGTTGTACAACTATGTTTTTGCATTTTATGGGAATATTCATGAAGATATTGGGGATAAATCAACTGACCAACCATGAGAGTTAAAATACTCGCTGCATCAGAATATATTTATTTAACAGAAAGAAAAAAAGTGTTTCCATTTCTAATTATGTCCAAAAAGTCAAATGCAAAAAAGTGTTTCCATTTCTAATTATGTCCAAA